>JAGVSP010003015.1:0-23883 GCA_022494985.1 Micrasema minimum | reverse complement strand
GCTCAAATTCTAAAGTCTCCAAATATTATTATTATTATTTTATTTTTATAATTATAAAGAAATCTATGCAATCTTATGATATTTGCACATATTTCAATTTGCCTAAGCGGCTTGTGCTTGAAAATAGGAATCGAGTCGTGTCGAAGTGGGGATTCGAACCGACGATCTCTGGACTCAGAGACTGCGACGCTACCTACTGGGCCACATCCCGTTCGTTATGTTTCCATAAATCTACGTCATCACTAGACATCTACGTCACACGTTTCATGTGTTGGTCTAAGTGCTGGAGTCTTAAGACGGTGGAATTTGATAATAAGTGGTGTTATGAAATTAACCCTAGGAAACGTATATTTTTAGAAAACCTGCATGGAAACGCCTCTTTGAGTGAATTCTTGTTCGAAGATTTAATCGTACAAAATTCTAATTACTTTGTCGTTCTTTAAACCGTATGACATCGTGTGAAATAAAACAAAAAATCATGAACCTATCCCCTGCTATCCGTTTGTCATAGGAAGATGCTACCTTAAGTGTTAGTACACTGAGGGATCGTCCCACCTCCACCCGCGACTATTATAGAGTCCTTGGGGACTCTGTCAGTCACGCTATTTTATGCATAGTGAAAGCCCCACCCTTTCCCTAGACTGTTTTAAAGACTATTGAGTCTTTTTTCAGTCCAGCACAACTCTACCGATTTTTTAAAGCTAATCCGCGAAATTTAATAGATTCAGTTTTAACTGGAAAAAGCGGAAGAAAAGAAGGTTAAATACGCGACCAAATGCTTTCATTGCCCCTATCACAGTCTCGGCTCTAAGATTGTCATAAACACATTCACCCCAACCTGCTCAAGGAGCTGGCCCAAATTTACAGTGATAGGGATATTAGTAATTCTACCCCTTTTTTAGTGATTAGTTACAAACCACCACCCGCCCAACCGCAGCCTCCCGCCCGCCCCCCGTTAACCACGCCCGGAGAAGATGCAGCAGCAACCTCAACCTATTTTATGCATAAGCAAATTGCAGGGCCAAAGTTTCCAAGTGAAGTTAGAAATGTTTTTCACTTGCCGTACGATACACATATAAAAGATTTATACTTTGAGACAAAAATCATGCCCTTTCACATGCTTCCTACATACGAAATTACTAATTCAATATTACATACAATTTTTGATTCAATGCACACAAACATCGAGACCACTTTTTTAATAGAGACGTTCATCAGCACAACACCCGTTCACGCAACAAAATACATTTAGAACCAGCAAATACAACCAAATCGGTACAAGATCCCTAAAATACATAGCATTTTCCGAATTTAATTTGTTACCTGACATGTTTAAGATCCCTGTATATAACTATCGAAACAGGACCTCTGATTTGAAAAAATATTATTTTAATAAGTATTTTGAATGATACCTTTTCTTGATTGATATGGCATTTATTTTGTAGAACTCCATGATATTTTATGTTAAAATCAAAAAACGATTTTTTTTTTTTTATGGTTCTACGTGATTCTTTACGTGATGTAGAACCACGTAGAACCAAAAAAATCGTTTTTTGATTTTAACATAAGATACCTTTTCTACTTGCGTCGATTATAATATAGTTGTTGATAATATATAATTTGTTTCTTTTTAGGTTTTATGTTTTTCATTGGATTGGTTCTGTTTTTTGTATATATTGTGTTTATTTTGTGATCTAAGTGATGTCAGTGCGTATTAGAATAAAATGAATATGTGTTTTTTATTTGTCCCTAAATGAGTTATTGTTAAAACTCCTAGGGAGCATTGTATTGAAAAAGAAAAAGAATTCCTTATTTTTCTTTTTCCTATGTAATGTTATTTTTGTATAAATAAATAAAAAAAAAAAGTTAAGTCAAGAGGGCGACAGCATCGATCAAGTCAATAGAAAATCATGATGCCGCCACCCTTACGATCCCTCAGTGTCTCCATATCGAAATATTTATTTCTTTTTCTTTATTAATGTATATAATATATATAAATACAAGAATATAAAGTGTGAGTACATTATGACGTCACTGTTAGTTTCTTCGCGTAGATCTTAATAACACACTTCTTGCCATACAAATTATCTGGCCTTGGGGCGACCTTGGCCCGGATGACCTTGGGCGGGATCCCCCCCTTATTGGGATCCAAACACACCAGCCAATGGCCCGTTACGTCACGACATAATCAACATACGTCACTAACTCGTATGTGAAAACCTGACTGTTCAATAACAAGTTCTGTACCCCAGAGCCAAATAGCGTCATCTTCAAAAATCACCGTTTATCACGTGACTTGCAACAACATATTTCTCTTTTTTTGACGTGATAACGTCTAATGAATCGATGAACGCCGGCTGCACACACGAAAAAGCATGACTCATTGTCATGTTCCGCCTGAGCCGAGTGTGCAAGCGAGAGCGCGGAACAAGCGATAGAGAGGCACGATTGGCCTAAGCGTTCGGTTTGTGACGCATCTATCTCTCTTCCACTCCATCGGCCGATGCGTCCGAGTAGAAGGGAGACAGCAGCAGCACACAAGCTACAAAGTGAAAGTGAAATTAACGAGTGCTAAAAAATTCTAATTTATGGAAAAAAATGTAATTTTCAATTAACTCCTGCTTTGTGTTATACAAAATAATGATAATTCAGTAATAATAATTCAATTCGATTCATAAAAGTATGCTATTTTTCATCAATGTTTTCTTATGACGTTATCACGTAAATTATCGTCCGTAAACCGACTTTACAGACAACCAAAAGTTTTTTTATTTTAACGCTGTTATGCGCACTGTATATGGGACAGAAATCTGTACAGTTTCATGTCTAGTTTGCAAACTGTCCCGTGTAAAATGAAAACTGTATGGAACATTGAATGACGGCGCGACGTTTGGCTGACCTGACAGTTCTCCTACTTACTTTGGACTCAGCCAGGTTTGCTGCCGTATTTTCTCCCGGCGTGATTGGCGGGGGGCTGCGGTTGGGCGGGAGGTAGTTGTAACTAACGACCGAAAAGGGGGTAGAATTACTAACTAATATCCCCATCACTGTAAATTTGAGGCAATTCCTCGAGCAGGTTGGGGTCAATGTGTTTATGACAATCCTAGGGCCGAGAATCAAAGCATTTGGTCGCGTATATAGCCTCCTCTTTTCCGCTTTTTCCAGTTAAAGCTAAATCTATTAAATTTCGCGGATTAGCTTTACAAAATTGGTAGAGTTGTGCTGGACTGAAAAAAGACACAATAGTCTTTAAAACAGTCTAGGAAAAGGGTGCGGATTTCATTGTAGTTTAAACAGCGATATAAGTTCATTAAACGTGAATATTTGGCTAACCACAGTCCAGTCGGGGAAATGGGCGTTAGAAGTACCAATCCATCTGGCTAATAATATACTAGCCCGAAATTCTCAACTCCAATCTTGAGTTAGTGTAAACTACATAACATTACCAAGTTCATGGCTTCATGGAACCACATTCGGACACATAGACTGAACGTGCCACGGCCACTCCAATACTGACTATTAATTTATTTTATTTCAGTTGCTCGATCATCACTCACTACCGGCTCGGTAATAAGCGACGTGATAACGATTTCTTACCCATGGATGTTTAACGTTTTCGCGATCACAATGTAACACGCGTTAAAAGTTATCGATCGGGATTATTAACCGAGCGCTTCTAGTCGCGAGCCATTTCCCGAGATATATATCTTATTCGCAACTCTTCAATCAATCTTTATTATAATTTAAACGGTACATTTCGGCAAGCCAAATATTGAGAAAAGCAGTCGACATAATAAAAAAATCCGACAAGCGCGATGATTTGACGTTTGGCGTACGGCCGCGATATAGCGTAGATCGGCTCCGCTCGGGCTCAGATCGTCAATGCTCGGCTCGGCGATCGTGGTATTGAACGGTATGTCATTGTGATCGCTTAAAATCGTTAGCGTTAGCACGTGATTAGCACGTTTTTTAACTACGTCGATAGTTATCTGTGATTGAGCTACTGGATGATTAATAAAGCTCAAGAGCGCTATACAATAAAGAGGCTAGATCACAACACGTCTTGCAGCTACCAAGCGCATGGACGGCTGGGATTTTTTCTAACCTCCTACAGTTTAAACAGATTTTAATACATGATATAAAAAAATATTTTAAAGTCAATACATACATAATTATAATGATAGATTATGTGTAAGCGGGTATAGCTTTGTAGGGAGATAGATTCTTGTCTTGCAGCTACTGAGCGCATGGACGATAGATTTTACCCCCCTTTTCAAAATTTAAATTGTTAAAAAATAACAATAAAAACTTTTGGTTGTCTGTAAAGTCGGTTTACGGACAATAATTTTGAATTGAATTGAATTATTATTACTGAATTATCATTGTTTTGTAAAATACAAAGCAGGAGTTAATTGAAAATTACAATTTTTTTCCACCTTCTTCTCGGACGCATCGGCCGATGGAGTGGAAGAGAGATAGATGCGTCACAAACCGAACGCTTAGGGCCGATCGTGCTTCTCTATCGCTTGTTCCGCGCTCCCGTTTGCACACTCGGCTCAGGCGGAACGTGACAATGAGTCATCCTTTTTCGTGTGTGCAGCCGGCGTTCATCGATTTATTAGACGTTATCACGTATAATATGCCTACTAGCTTGAAATTCTCAAGTTCAATCTCGGGTAACTATCATTATACATAACTTTACCCATTAAAAAAAAACTTTTGTGTGTATTTGCTTTATTTGTTTATATTATTGAATGATTTTTAATTACTTATTACTTATTTGTCACGTAAAAAAAAAAAAAAAAACATTAATATTTTCTTTATAAATTGTCTGATAAAAAATTTTTATTATTGCTTTATTGTCTATTTTACAGATTTAAAAAAAAACGTGCAAAGCTAAAAATGTCTAATGTAACTTTTCGTTATTAATTTTATTGAAGTCACGATCGGTATAAAAAAAATAATTTAATTGAAATTTTCTAAATATATTTTTATTTAAATTACTTTTCATACGCTATGTTTTTCGTACTTACTACTAGTTTAACTTTCCCTTGTCCGTACCTACTGGTGCATAGGGCACTGCATCGGTACACCAAGTGCAGTAAATCTTGATATTTTTTACATGAAGACAAGATAATCAGTCTTACACTTCAGTGCCAATTTAAGGTATATTATATGAAATTAATGTGACCGATCAAAAAAAACTTTTTTATATGTGTGGCAAGTCCTTTAAAATAAATGTCTATGGATACAATAACATCGGTCGTTCAACCAAGTTAATTTGAGAAATACCCATTCATATAAAATAAACCGAATAGTACAAAAAAGGGAATAACTTGAACCCTCTCGTTCATTTATTACATCATACATTATAACATCTCTTTCGATTAGGTCGATGCTAATTGCTTGTTCAAGCGATCTTTTTATTATTCTCGCGGAACAAATGATTTGATTGATCGATTGGGCAATTTTAGCTCACGTATTAAAAGTGCATTCGATTTGTTTGTGGAGATTTATGAGGTTAAAAATTTGTCAAGCGATTTTACGGAGGTGCCATGCATATGAAAAAAAGGATATAAGTACTTGCATAAAATTACATCACGTATAATAATTGTTTTACTACTGAAAATTATTTAACAAAAAAGTAAGCTGTTGTATTTTAAGTAATAAATAATTATACTTAAGTATATATTTACGGTATCAATATGCAATACTACCGCTATCATCATCATCATAATCATTAAGTGGAACAAAGTTGGATTCAACAAACTGCCTCCAAGGCTCGCAAGCCAAGCTAAGCGATCGGCCGCCAATTCCACCCAAGACAAGTCCACGTCCCGTGGCTCCGACGTAAACTGTCAAAGAATTGTCGGCATCAGGTTTCCGGCGTCCTGGACGTCCTCTGCTGACAATTTATACTACTACTACTACTACTACTACTTATCCGCACCCAATGGTGCATAGGGCACTGCATTGTTACACCAAGTGCAGTGTATCTTGATCATTTTATTACATGAAGGTAAGATGATCATATCCGCCATCCGCCTCGTAGCATTGTGGTAGCGCATTTGGCTACCGTGCCTGAGGTCGCGGGTTCGATTCCCGTAGGGGGTCAAAATGAAATATTTATTTACATGAGATTTTCATATTAATATTTCATGTGTGATACCTTGGACTGGTACTGAAGCGTAAGTCTGACAATTTATCATAACTAATAAAAATTTACCGTATTTATTATTATTATTATTAACCATTGGTTTATTAATACACTAATAAATCAATGTTATTAATCCTTACCTTCCATACAAAACGTAATAATTTTCTGTATTACTTTAACTTCGAACCGGGTTGTGGTCTCGTGGTAGATTCGAGGACTCCGGATTAGAATCTCTAGGTTCGAATCCCACTCCAGCACAACTTGTTTCCTGCTTTCTGACACAGTTATTTCCGACTATTTGAAAGCAGTCCCAAAACTGAAATATTTCAGATTTTTTTGAAGAACAACTTACGAGTAAATCCTACTTTGCAGTAAATTATTAATGTCTACACTCTACACAGTTAATTTCTTTCAGTTTTTTGGTGTTTAATTTTACGAGCTGACATTCATAATTGGTTACAGAATTATAACGGCTCAAGGAGGCGATTTATATACATATGGTAAGAAAACTCTAGGTACAACCCGAAAACTGGTGAATCTACATCATATTTGGAGTCGAATGTGTAAATATGACTTTTGTATCTGAGCTTGAATTTTTTTTTTCCAGTAAGCTTTTCATAAGTACCGCAGATTAAGTAAAATTTGTCAAATCCTTATCAAAATGCTGTTTTTGATTTGGTCTTCTTTATGGACAGTATTGATTTGGCTAAATAAATGATATTTGTAATAAATTATTGACAAAAAAATCAACTTCGTAAGTACTCAATTTTCTCGTAAAATATGGGTCAAATAAAAAAATATATTCTGAACAATCGACTCCAAATATGACGTAGATTCACTGGTTTTCTGCTTGTACATGTTACATGGTGTATAAGTATGTATTTATTTTAACAATAAAAGTAAATTTTCCCAAGAAAGAAAATAAGAGTTTTTTATAAGAGTTGATTAACGTTAGTTAACGTCTCCATTTTTACTGATTCCGCTTATTTTACAATACATACCATAACAGGTTGTCGTTAAAAAAACCCATATATTTATTTTTTTAAATGATTCTTATATAATATTTCCATACTTCAAAATATATTTTAAGCAATTTACAATTTCTTCTTCTTCTTTCTCCTAATTTATGTATTTTTAAAAATTTAATTAAAATGCATAACAACTACAAAGAGAGTGATTCTAACATAAATTACGAAATTATTAATCTGAAAAACTGATATACCTAGATACCCACTGTCAGAAAACAATGGCCTTCTTGAATAATTTCACCAATTTTTTAGACATATGTATTATTTTGTGGCGTATAACCGTTATAGTGGTGCACCAGTTAAGTTATGACAGGCAGTTGGAAATTGGAAGCTGGCCAATGATAGTCAATTGGCTGGAATGATTCTAGACAGATATTCTCACAACTCGACGGCTAAGTATCACACCCTTTATTATTTATTCATACGTTTATTCACTAGAATATATCCACTAATGGAATTTTGTCAATATTACACACATCAATGTAGAAATATTACTCAAATATTCGCCATGTACCTACATTATAAACCATTTAAAAATTCAAACTTGGTATCATCAATGTCTAGAATTTTGTCAATATTTTTTTGGTTCATTTTATTCAAAGTGACACAATCCCTTACATGTTATCTTAGAAATATTAAGATGTTTAAATTTTCCCTGTATCTAACTATCGTAACTACCTCTGATTTGAAAAATTATTTTAATAAGTATTTTGAATGATACCTTTTCTACTTGCGTCGATATAATATATGGTACCTGTTACTGGGGTTCCTTGGATTGGTTCTGATAATTTGTTTACTAGATCGTGATGTCATGCGTATTAGAATACATTATTTTTATTTGTCGGCACATTTGTCACTCGTTAACAACATTTACTTTGAAAAAGATAAAGTTCTTTATTATTATTATGATTATGTTATTTTTGATAAATAAAAATCAAGTAAAACAAAAAAATGTTTTTTGATTTTATTATGATTTCTAAGATATTTAGATAAATGGGACTCCAATCGGAATACTATTACATGATCAAACATTATTTTCGAACATCACTCGACATTACTTTGTAATTAATCATAATTGAAAACAATGTGCTTGGATTATTAAGAAATGGGACTCCCGGATTTTACTCAATTGAATTCCACAGTAATTAAATAAAGCGAAATTTCTGAATGCATATAAAACCAACGATGCAATCCGTTCGTAAATCGGATATTTAATAAGCGAGATATCATATCCAATCATTTATAGTTTTTATGCCGCATACGATCGGCGACCTTCACCGATCGCTTATCATAAAAAATCTTTACAAAAATCAAATTTTAAATGATTGTATCTTTGTTATTAATCATCCGATTTATAAACGGATTGCACCGATGATATTGTGATTTTTCGTTTTATTTTTCTGCAGCAACAGAAATTTTTGGTTTACAAGCCCATGTCATTCGTCTCAATGTTTTCAATCTAAGGAATATTCAAATAACTAAGTCTCAATGATTCAATATTAGCATTATTAAAAAAACCTTAAATTCTCAATATTTTCAATACCTAATAAAAAATCTTAAATTTCAATAATCATCATCATCATACCATATCCGCTCCCTATGTGGAGCATATGGAATCCACAAACTGCCTCCAGGCCAAGCGATCGGTGCATCTTCCCAAGTCAAGTCCACTTCCCGCAGCTCTGACGCAAGCTGCCGACGAATTGTATTTCAATTGAAATCCAATTTGGTTCTATTATACTAATTATGTAAATATTCAATTATGTTTAGTACTACAATGTGTTATGTATAATACTACAATGCCCTGACTCGACACGGACTATCTAGTGAGTCGGGGCCAGATAATTGGCATGGGTCTCTACTGATTGAGTCGCCATCCCATTATTGTGATTATTTTAAATGTGTGTGTGAATTGTAATATAAATAAATACCTAATAAAATACCTATGTAAAATATTAGTTCAATCATCAGACATATGAATATTTTTCAATATTAGGAATATATCATCATAAAATCATGATAAAAGTCTCAATATTAGAAATATTTACAAACATCATAAACAACTTAAAATACACTTTCTATATCTTTTGTTCCAGGTAACGGATTTTTACATCTCAAAGTTCCACAACCTTCATAAATACTTCAGTATTGTGAGTATTACACTTTAGTACAGTAGGATCCAGGTATGACAGATCCGGGTTAAGTTTGTAAGAAATAGTGGATATCAGAACGAATATCCATGCGACGAATCGTCCCGATATACTTTCTCGACGCAGTTTTCAGTATTTAAAAAAAATATAAAAATAAAAAAATAAACTAGAAGCGGATTTCCATTTTCAAAACTTTTAACATCAGCCAAGGAAGGGACAAATCGTAGGCCTCGCTTTTACCGCCGCCTCCACTGATCTACCAATCCACGCTCCACCCACATACGTTAGTGGACGTCGGATTTTATGTTCTTCAAGGACTTAAACGTTTCTACAAATATAATTTCTACCCGCGTCGCAAGCTTATCCACATCGTTAGTGGACTGGTGTCGTATCCAAATATTTTTTTTGCATTGGTTTAGTAACTAACTCTTTTCTCATTGTATGTAAGAATTCAATAAATAAGAGATAGTTTCATTATGACTTATACAGGGTGTAACAAAACTCGATAAACAACGCGGAGAAACCAGTGAATTTACATAAAATTTTCCAGTCGATTTTGTAGAGTAAAATTTTTTTCCATTGAAGCACTTATTTTTCGAAAAAAAAGCACATCGGAGAACGAATTTTTTTTTATCGCAATTTTTTGCAAATTGTTATATAATGTCATGTATTTAGTCCAATTTATACTATTAATAAATAAAACAAGTTAAAAACCGAATTTTAATAAGAATTTGTGCAATTTTACTTAATATGCGGTACCGTACTTAAAGTTTTATGAGAGGAAAAATTTTTTTTTTGCAACTTGGATTCAAAAGTTATATTCCACACTCGACTCCAAATATTATATAGATTCACCAGTTTTCGGGTTTTCGGGTGTACTACGAGATTTTTTACTCCATGTATGTATTCATGTTATCAGTGTTCTATTACAAGTTTATAAAAAATGCTGTCATTGACAAATTTGACATCATGATTGAGTAAACAATAAGTACATAATAATTTTCTAAAAAAACTGTCATAATGGTCTTGTAAACCAAAATTTTCTGTGAATTCAGAAAAATAAAGCGAAAAATCACAAGATCTTCAGTGCCATCCGTTTATAAATCGAATGATTAATAACGGAGATACAATCATTTAAAGTTTGATTTTTGTAAAGATTTTGTATGATAGGCGATCGGTGGCTTCACCAATCGTATGCGGAATAAAAGCTATAAGCTATATGGTGTTGTATCTCACTTATTAATTATCTGATTTACCGGTTATCCCAGTGAGAACAAATTTATCTAAACTATATCGTAATAACATATTTTTATGTACTTAATAAATTAAATAAATAAATAAACATCACGGTTTTCTCATCAAATGCTGAATAATCACCGTTGAATGCGTCTGAATAAAAAATACGTAAAAAGAGTATCGCGCACCTTTATTTAAATATTTTTTGCTTCATGTTTACGTCACTGTGCAGATTTTTGAAATGAATAAAATGTTTAACAATAAACCTTTGTCAAAAAAAAATAATTATTGGCTAATAAATTAAAATGAAAAATCACAAAACGATAGGTGCGATTATTTTTCATATTGATTAATAAATAAGCGAGATACACGAAGTTGAACATTGTCATTTTTTATTCCAACTGAAAAGGTAAACCTGAACATGTCTGACGTCATACAGTGCGAAGAGGAGACACGAATGCAAATATCTTCTTTTTGACAAAATTATTTACAGAAAAGTTACGTTATACAATTTTCGCCATATTCGCCATGTACATGAAACCATTTTAAAAATTCAATTCTTGGTACCACTGGGATTCCTCATTTAGAAAAATTAATAGACGATGATGCAAACATTATTTTCGGCACATTTGTCACTCGAACAACATTACTTTGATTAAGTACGTAATATTTTTGATTATATTTTGATAAATTAAAACAATGTGCTTGGATTATGATTTGATAAGAAATGGGACTCCCGGAATTATTACATCAATTGAATTCCACAGTAATTAATCATAATTGACTTGTAAATCAATTTCTGTGAAGGCAGAAAAATAAAGCGAAGAATCATAAAATCAACGATGCAATCCGTTCGTAAATCGGATATTTAATAAGCGAGATATAATCATTTATAGTTTTTATGCCACATACGATCGGCGACCTTCACCGATCGCTTATCATAAAAAATCTTTACAAAAATCAAATTTTAAATGATTGTATCTTTGTTATTAATCATCCGATTTATAAACGGATTGCACCGATGATCTTGTGATTTTTCGTTTTATTTTTCTGCATCAACAGAAATTTTCAAAACATTTTTGAAAATTCAACAACATTTTTGGTTTAAAAAGCCCATTATTAAGTATAATTTATTCACATTTTAGGATGTGATAAAAATAGTAAAAAAAATATTTTTTTTATTTGGTGAAATTCAGTAAAATTTAGTAAAATTAAATAAATTGATAACTTGATATGCAATAAAAGTAGATAGAATTTTGAGCCTAAGTGTCTCTGAAACCGCAGTGCGGTAAAATAGTTTAGTGTATCAGATTCTATAAACAAGTTAGACGACTTTGCGATCTCTTTTCTCTTCGCATATAACTTTACCACCTTTTACCTACCTTGTATAAATAAGTATCATTTTACAAGCTGAAAAAAATCTATTTCTTCGCGTATATCTTAATTTCAAGACTTGGTAAGGAACACGGAGGTGAGGCAATTGACGCAGCATCTCGTGGTATCAACTGTCATCCGGCGAAGGCGTTTCGGCTGGCTGGGCCAAATATTATACTTCGTATGCCTCCCGATTACCATGATTGCTTATTATTATTATCATTTTTATGGATAATGTATAATATTTTCTCAAGGGCGCTTCAAATATTAATTGATATTTGAATTTTAATTGTTTTTTTAACAACATTTTGACTGTGTAGACAAATACTTTTAGATAAATTACCCATTATACCCATGCTGGGCTGGGCGTCTTCTAGTAAGTAATTAAGTTCGGATGAGCCTTACCTTCACCAATAAAGATTGATTGCCAAAAAACGCTTAACAATCTTCTCAACAGATGTCACCAGTGAGAAATTCACTTGTTAAGTGATATTACGAACGCGAGTTCAAAGTATATACAAGTTTCAAAAATTTGTCATACTTATATGGTTATCAGATGATGGGCGGAATGGGGAATGCTGTAATACATCAAGTGGCCACTTAACCCAGCCAATGACAGGTCGTAAGCCCTGTAAACGCCTAGATAATCCACATTCGCTTCCGGAGTTTTTCTGTCCTTTTGGGATATCAATAATATTTTTTTTAATTTTTTTTCACGGAAAATTTTTAAATATTCATTAAAATTCACACAAAAAAAAACGGAATAAAAAAATATAGGACTTTCCCTATTTCCAATTTATGTCATGCATGCATGCCCCACGATGCATTTATTTAATACAACATCCTGGGAACCTGTCCTATTAAAATATTTCACTACCGTATAAAACACACTTATTATTCAGAAATGCCTTAATTGTTATTCCCTATTAACTCCATTACCAAATTAATTTTGACGCCCAGCTCCCACGATGAAATCTAACCATTATTGTCAATTGTAAGATCCACAGTAAAATATTAACATAACCAAAATTTATTTAGTTGACAGTGGCGTAACTTGTTTTTGAAATCTATACATGTTGCTCGATCACAGATCAGTACCGACTCGGTAATAAGCGACGTGATAACGATTTCTTACCCATGGATGTTTAACGTTTTCGCGATCACATGGAAACACGCGTTAAAAGTTATCGATCGGGATTATTAAACGAGCACATACTAGTCGCGAGCCATTTCCCGAGATATATCTTATTTGCACAAATCTTCATTCAATCTTTATTATAATTTAGCCGGTTTTCGGCAAGCCAATATTGAGAAAAGCCGTCGAAATAATAAAAAAATCCGACAAGCGCGATGATTTGACATTTGACATAAGGCCGCGATATATAGCCTAGTTCGGCTCCGCTCGGCTCCGCTCGGCTCCCGCTCGGCTCAGATCGTCAATGCTCGCGGTATTAAACGTTATGTCATTGGGATCGCTCAAATCGTTAGCAATAGCACGTGAATAGCACGCTTTTAACTACGTCGATAGTTATCTGTGCTTGAGCTATACACGGTGTAACAAAACTCGATGTACAAGCGGGAAACCAGTGAATCTACGTCATATTTGGATTCGATTTTGTAGATTTTTTTTTGTTTGACTCATAGTTTTCGATAAAATTGATTAAGTTGATTTTTTTTATCAATATAATTTATTTAGTCAAATTAAAACAAAATAAAAAACCGCATTATAATCAGAATTTGTGCTCTGCGGTACTAACTTATGAAAGCTTCTATGAGAAGAAAAAAAATCAGTTTATAAAGTCATATTACACATTCGACTCCAAATATGATGTAGATTCACCAGTTTTCGGGTTGTACTACGAATTTTGTTACACCATGTAAATATACAAATATTTAAAAGCTTTATAAAAGAGCAAATAATTCATGCGATCTCTCAGGCGAATGTGTGGTAAAACTATGTATGATAGGTGCACTAATGTTGAAATTATAGCAGAATGCAAGGCTGAGATAAGCATTATCGACAAAATTAAGAAAGGTCTTTTACGTTGGTTCGGTCATGTAGAGCGAATGGATGATGAAAGAACGGCTAAAAAAATATATGATGCGACTGTGCCTGGATGTAGAAGTCGAGGAAGGCCGAGAAAGACATGGCATGATCAAGTAAAACAAGTGCTTGAAAGTGGCCATGTAAGAAGTCGGAATAATCGACGTGCGTGCATGAGAAGATGTATGAATGTGGAGGAAGCAAGAGAAGTATGCCAGGACAGAGTGGTGTGGCGTTCTATCCTCTCTGCCTACCACTTCGGGGAAATGGCGTGATGGTTAGTTAGTTAGTTAAATAATTCATTAGAAAATTATGCATTGCAACTTGATTGCAACACGCGTTTATTTTATTTCACTGTGGGAGAAAAATGGGGTCGTCCACTGTTGACAATTGGTCGGCAGTTTGCGTCAGAGCTGCGGGACGCGGACTTGACTTGGAGGGATGGACGGGAGCTGGCGGCCGACCGCTTGGCCTGGAGGCAGTTTGTGGATTCCATATGCTCCACATAGGGAGCGGATATGGTATGATGATGATCTGGGACAAAATACGTTTTTATGGTTTTTATAAGATGTACATAATTCCATCCTTGGTTTATTGAAATTACCTAATTTGTGTGGTCATGATGGAGCTAACATAAAATAATTTCAAAATATATTTTTTACAAAATACACATTCGACTCCAAATATGCTGTAGATTCACCAGTTTTTGGGTTGTACTACAAGTTATGTTACACACCATGTATAACTCACTTTTTTTTGCGAATTTTTATTCAGCCTTTCATAAATTATAGATATCACATTTCGACAGCATTCAATAAATTTTATCCTAGTTTTTCCTAGCATACCTTTTAATGGAATCTAGTTTTCTGCTGTCACGGCTTTCTTTCTCACCAGTAAAGCTGTCATTTTCATTGCAAACCTTACCGTTCTAGCTACATTATACAATGAAACTACTTCTCAATTATAAATACAACTATCCGTATACGGCATCCGCCGCCATTTTTTGTTCCATCTTAGACGCGAATATTAAAAATTTTTGAAGTGAGATGAAATATCCCAAAAACGCACGCAAAAATAAATAAAAAAATGTTGAAAATAGCATTCATTTCAAAATCTTAAACAATGACGTCACTCCTTGTATCTTAGTGTAGTGTTTCCTGTTTCCGTTTTTAAACCCTGGCATTTTAATATGGAATACAATCTGAAAACATCTGAATACAATCTTCTATCGCAAAACAAGATGGCCGCCATTCAGTCTCCCTAGAACAGCTGTTGTATAACTGACAGTTGAGTTGACGGTATATTATCTGTGCTCCGGCCGTCGTTTGCATAGATTTTTGACAGTTTTGTTACTGGCTGGAGAAATACCACCTACCGCTGCGCCGTTAGCCACTGTTTTATGACGTCACTCCTGCAAAAATGACGCACTTAGTATATAGTAGTATTTGGCGCGGTATTTTAAAATGTGCAAAAATAAAAATCGTATCTTCATCAATTTTTAAAAAAAAAATTAAATAAATATGTTAGTTTAAAAGAAAAAAAAGTACGCTTTAGAAAAAAAATAGTGAGAAAACAGTGGATCCGATTTTCCGTTTTATAAATCATTGGTTTATAAAACGGAAACGCTGGTAAATAAATATTATATAACCGTTACCATCTACCGGTACTATAGTGAGTTAACGTTAAGTTAACGAAATGTAAAAATTCGTTGAAATGTAAAATACTCAGCGGCAATATATTGGATGGATTCCAATAAGAATTTATTTAGAATTGTGAAATACAGCAATATAAATGATAAAATGAGTTACTTTTAAGTTTAAACAACGATAAAGGTTAATTTTAAAATAGGCTTGTCTCCAGATCTTAGTTTTTTGTTTGAAAAGTTTTCAATTTGACGTATAATTATCACGATTTGGGAATATAAGTGAATCTACATCTTATTTGGAGTCGATTTTGTAGAACTTTATTTTTTATTTTTTAGCTGACCCACATTTATCGAGTCCAAATTTTAAGAAGTTCGATATAATTTTTGCCAATACAGAAAAAAAAAAAACTCTGCATAAGAAAATTTGCAATTTTACTTGATCTGCGGTACTTACGAAACCTTTTATCATAAAAAACAAGTTTTTTCGACTCCAAATATGATATAAGTCGCATTCGACTTTTTTATTATATATACAAGTTTTTATACTTGTACTACAATACTTTTAGAGAGCTTATCAATTCTCGGAAATTTATCAATTTTATTTTAATATCTTTTCCGTGAAAAAAGCTTTTTTTGAAAAATCTCATTTTTCAACCATTTTTTGTGTTTTAAACTTGCAATAATAAAGGGAATTACTTTCTGGTTTCAGTACTCCTTTTGTATATAGCTATGGTCCTTCGACATGACCCGTTTGACCCTCTGTTCTCCTGAGACCGTCTATTGATTTACGGTGTTATTTGGCTCCACAGGATGGCGCATAATGACCACGGAAATTAGACGCTATGACATAATCCACCTACTTTGTCTCAATTAGACCATGCTGGATTACGATGTTATGCAGGTCACTTAAATCCTATTTATTATTTTTCTTCTTCTAACTAATTAACTGTGACTGTGTGTGAGGGTGACAGAAGATGTAAGATGTGAACATTGTCGTCACTTGTGTGTGTGTATGTAGTATGTCTGCTGTGTGCCCGTCATTCCAAGTTAGAGCTCTGAGCAGCGTAGACAGTTAAACCTGTATTATAATAAACCCGTCATAATTGTCACAGCGTGTATTACTTTAAGCCCCCATACCAATACATCACATTAACCATCATTCTCCCAATTAGGCAGAGAAGATAGAACGCCACACCACTCTGTACTGGCATACTTTCTCTTGCTTCCTCCACATTCATACATCTCATGCACGCACGTCAAATATTCCGACTTCTCACATGCCCACTTTCAAGCTTGTTTTATTTGCTCATGCCATGTCTTTCGGCCTTCCCCTCGACTTCTACATCCAGACACTCGCATCATATATTCTTTAAGCCTTTATTTCATCATCCATTCGCTCCACTTGATCCTTTCTTAATTTTGTCGATAATCGATATATCAGCCTTGCACTCTGCTCTAATTTCGACATTAGTGCATCTATCGTACATATTTTTATCGAGAGATCGCTTTTCGACTGCATTCAATCTACTTTCGTCCCTCTTTTTCCGACTCCATACTTCGCTTCCATACATAATGGTTGGTAGCAGAACTCCATTACGAACTGCCTGACTCGCAATGACATAATGTCCTATATTATAATAACCCATACAATCTCGCTGTGACTAAACTTCACAAAAAAGTTTTTTTACTATCGAACTTGGGAATCGGCCCAAAGTTGTACTTGCTAACTCGTACCAAAATCAGACCTATTTACACCTAATAACTTCCGAAGTGGGTAACTTTGGACGCCTAGTGCCTGGCACCAAATTTATCGCCATTATCAGTACCTACTTATTAGGGGTGCAAGTTTTTTTGCGTAATAAAAATACAAGTTTTATGTTTATTGCGTTTGCTATTTATTTACAGGAAAACCAACAGTCAAATAATCATTATAATAAACATTAAAAGAAAACAGAGTAGACCAATTAGAGGTTTTCACAGGTAGTAACAAAAATAGGTAAAAAAGAGAAAGAAAAATATTCTCATCGTAAGATTACTACAAATAAATTATATGTACATAAAAGTGAGTTAAAAAGTAGAAAAATAAAGAAAGAAAAAAAATGCTAACTCAAAAAATGTGATCAACAAAGTGTGATTTCACTCGGAAAGCAAACGCCGCACATCACCATGGTTATTCTCAAATAAATCTATATTCAATGTTTTAGATATTTTATTAAAGTTATTGGAGGCTCGCCATATATACGAATTTTTTTCTATAGTTAGTATGTACCAGAGGGGGTATGAAGAAGAGGGTTGTTACGAAGGGTTTTACGGGGAATATTTATGGAAAGTTTAGATAGTAGTTCCGGAGAGTCTATTGCTCCAGTGGCTATTTTTGATAGGAAAACTATATCGGCTATTTCACGACGCTTTATTAAAGATAGTAGGTGATGTTTTAGAAAAAAAATACAAGATCATCGGTGCAATTCGTTTCTAAATCGGATAACTAATAAGCAAGATACAATAGGGTTCTATAGCATGAATATCCTTGAAAACGTTATAAATATTTAAAGTATATTTTTACAATTCCAACGATATAAAACACAATGATCAAAAATGTTGTTTTTCATTTATAAATTTATGTTTTAAAAACACGAAATTACGAGTGACTTTTAACGCCCGTTATTGGCTAATGACGTCAATACCCGTCCATTATGAAAAGGCGTGAAATTCATTACGAAGTGGGCGCCCATATTGATGTGACGTCACAACCGCATGCGCGCCAAATGGAGGATTTTGCGAGCGATTTGAAAAAGCGCTAATTCAAACTGCGCTAGAGAAAATTCATAAGACATCGTAAAAAAAAAAAATAAAAAATCCTTTGATATTGTTATTTTCAATCAATTTTTGAAATAAAAAAAAAAAAATCGGAAACATCCTTTGAGGGACCCACTGTTTTTTGCTAAAGTAATTTTTTTTCTATAAACGTACTATTTTAAATCTAACCGCGACCTCATAAAAAATATCCATAATATTTTTTTTATAGAGTTAATTATTTCCGTAAGATATCGATTTTTTTAAAGTACTACAAAAGGGGAATGACCGCGCCAGTGAAATATTACTATTGCATTCACGTACAATGGGAGCGTCCTAGGATTGAACGTCATTTAAAACGGCGCTAACCAGCCTGTTCGTAGGTCACGTATTGGCGGGCTCCAGCCAATAACAAAACTATTTCAAAAAATCATTATTAAAAAAGCATTATCGACAGCCAACTGAAAGGTCTTTAAACGTTGGTTCGGTCTGTTATAGGGAGAGTGAATGGGCGATGAAAATTAAAAAAACGGAAAAATATAAACACTACACGACTGTGCCTGGACGTAGAAGTTTAAGAAGGCGCGAGAAAGACATGGCATGATCAAGTAAAACAAGTGCTTGAAAGTGGCATGTAAGAAGTCGGAATAATCGACGTGCGTGCATGAGAAGATGTATGAATGTGGAGGAAGCAAGAGAAGTATGCCAGGACAGAGTTGTGGCGTTCTATCTTCTCTGCCTACCCCGTCGGGGAAATGGCGTGATGGTTAGAAAATCGATAGTAAATAAATAAATTAAAGCATTAAAACAAACTAAATAATTGTAGTGTACATTTCTTTGAAAAGGCTGCATCTGGGGCCAATGTATATGTCGCGTCATGTAAAAAGAACGCTGGAAGAAAGTGGAGGGGTGTGTTTGCGCATGTGACCCGCCCATCCCGCGTACCAAATAATACCGATAATCGCCTTGATAAATGGCTTGACCGCCAGCGTTCTTTTTACATGACGCGACCTATACATAGTTCCACTTAGCCAACATCACCGCACAAGTCATTGGATATATATTTTTATTTGCGTCGATCTATCAATGATATTTATGTAGTGAAATAAAATATTTTTTCATAAAATATCACTTATACTTAGAAATAAAAGACTTAAGTCTGAATTAATCTTGAATTCAATAAAAAATAAGTTTATTAATTGTAATATGAACTAAAATGAGTTGCGCGGTCTTGCAAAGTGACTATAGATGTTTTCAAAATTATATTTCGGACAGCCAAAAAGCTAATAAAAAAATGTTGCCATATACCTACATACTTCAATCTATTTTCTAGAGAAATACGCAACGATTTTTGAAAAATGTTTTGAATTCTACTACTACTATACTACTACTACTTTTCCCTTGTCCGCACCCCGTGGTGCATAGGGCACTCCATCGGTACACCATGTGCACTGTATTTTGATAATTTTATTATATGGAGGTAGGCTGATCAATCTTACGCTTTAGTGCCAGTCCAAGGTATCACACATGAAATATTTAAAAAAAAATGATATACAGAAAACTAATTACTTGAGGACCGTGAAATATGGCATGAACCAAGTACGTAAGTACTTGACCGTGGTCATGTGAAAAAAAAAATACCCTCAAATAAGAAAAAATATAAAAAAATGTTTGAATTTTACAGACTTTATCGAATAAAAATTGGTACATGTGCAGTGTAAAAAATACATAATAAATACACAAATGAAATATTTAAAAAATATATACAGAAAATAATTACAGGATGACTTGCAAACCACCGTTTTTGTGAGAAATCACCTCAAATAAAAAAATGATAAAAATTTTATTTATCGACTAAAAATTGGTACACAAAAAATACATAATAAATACACAAATACATATTAAAAAATAATCAAAAACAAAGGCATAACCTGTTATATCAGGCATATCTAGTCATATTATACACTCCACTCAATTTATTTGTTTCAAAAAAATCCTTATCGTTTGTTAGAGTCGACTGCAAAGTCTAATACTTCGCAAACGAATTCTTTATTTTGAATTGATTTAAGTGTGCGATAATAATATAATAATTTAGTATATAATATATATTGTATGTATATTATACTATACACCGTGTTACAAACTCAATGTACAAGCAGGAAACCAGTGAATCTACATCAAATTTGGAGTCGATTTTACAGATTTTAAAAATAAATTTGACCCATAGTTTTCAAGAAAACTAAGTAAGAAGTTGATTTATTGAAACATTTGAGTTCTTATGATATACTCAAATGTTTCAGTTTTGGGGCTGCTTTCAAATAGTCGGAAATAACTGTGCCAGAAAGCAGGAAACAAGTTGTGCTGAAGTGGGATCGAACCTAGAGATTCTAATCCGGAGTCCATGTTATCAAATATAATTTATTTTGTCAAATTAATACCATCCATAAAGAAAACCAAAAGAAAAAAGGATATGTGCTATCTGCGGTACTTATGAAAGCTATTTAACTTAATCTGCGGTACCAACCCTTATGTATTGTAGTGGAGTGTGGTGTGGAAAAAGAAGGATCAAAGTAGACTGAATGCTGTTGAAATGCGATCCATGTATGGTAAGACCATGTGTGATAGGTGTACAAATGTCGAAATTAGAGCAGAGTGCAAGGCTGAGATAAGCATTATCGACAAAATTCAGAAAGTGCTTTCACGATGGTTTGGTCATGTGGAGCGAATGAGTGATGAAAGAACGGCTTAGAGAAGTTTAAATGCAAGTGTGCCTGGATGTTGAAGTCGAGAAAGGCCGAGAAAGACATGGCATGACCAAGTACGACAAGAACTTGAAAGTGGACATGTGAAAAGTCGGAATAATCGGCGTGTGTGCATGAGAAGATGTATGAATGTAGAGGAAGCAAAGAAAGTATGTCAGGACAGAGTGGTATGGCGTTCTATCCTCGTGATGGTTAGTTAGTTAGTCAGTTAGTTATGAAAGCTTTTATGAGAAGAAAAAAAAAAATTTCAAGCTCAGATTCAAAAGTCATATTGCATGAACTCGACTACAAATATGATGTAGATTCACCAGTTATCGGGTTGTACTATGATTTTTGTTACTCCATGTATACCTCAGCCTCAGCTAGGCTACTTCACTTCGACTTCGATGACGTTTTTTAAGATTTTCGTCTATGTGGAGAGGCGAAGAGTGTTTCTAACGTTTGAGATACACTTGAAAATGTTCAGAAGTCTTTTGAAGTGGCGTGAAGTGTGAATTCAATTGAAGTGTCGACGTTTAGAAAATATTTTGATACTTTTTGTTGAACATTGTAATGCTGCAACTACGGAATCAATTAAAATGGCGCTTTGTAGCAACAAGACGTTTTCTAATTTAATTAATAATTTGAAATTAACAGTCATAATTAATTAACAAAGAATAGGTAGGTAATGATAAATAATTAGCCTATACATATAAATATTATACTTAATTTTTTTAGATAGAGAGTATTTTGAATGAGGAGATCTATGTAAGTGTTATTTTTTACATAAAATATTTAATTTGTGATACCTTGGACAGCCGCTGAAGCGTAAGACCGACATTTTACCTACATGTAACGATGATCGGTGCACTTGACGCGCCAATGAAGTTCCCTATGCACCATGAGAGAGAGTAATATAAATTTTTTTCCGGATTTTTGCTTGCAAGTTTTTATTTTATTTTCTTTCTCTATAATCTTTTCCGTAAAAGAATTAATCAAAAAAGGACGAAAGTAGATTGAATGCAGCTGGAATGCGATCTCTCAGGCGAAAGTAAAATGTTATTTTTTAAATTGTTTAGTGTAAGTTGAATGTAATTGTAGAGCAGAATGCAAGACTGCCATTATCGACAAAATTAACAAAGTGCTTTTACGACGGTCCGGTAGTGTAGAACGGATGAATGATTAAAGAACGGCTTTATAATGCAAGTGTGTCTGGATGTAGAAGTCCAGGTATGCCGAAAAAGCCATGGCATGATCAAGTACAAGTATTGGAAATTGGACACGTGAAAAGTCGGAATAATCGGCGTGCTTGCGTTAGAAGATTTCCGAATGTCGTGTAGAACGGGCGAATCCGCAAAAGAGCTTTCTAATTTAAGAATGTCGATGAAGCAAGTCCACGTGCGCCAGGACAGATAAGTGTGGCGTTCTATCCGCATGATAGTTATTTACTTATTTAGTTGAAAATATACGCTAATCTTTGTCACTTTGTATCTACAATTGAATCTAAAGTAATATATCTAAGTATATGTAATTTTTGAAATCTGCAATAGTCTTATCGCGAATTTCACGGTAAAATATGAAAATTTTAATCAGCGCTATTTAAGTATAGAATATCTTTAATGTGAGTCTATTCGTGATAAGAACGAAAAATAGTGAGATTAAAAGATAGTAATTTTATTATTTGTATGAAGGTTACATTTTCACGAATGTTTCGCATATCTACTTACTGTATTACGATATTATATTAATTTTATTATGTCACATATCAACTTATTTTATTGACGTCAAAAAAAAAGTTAAAAAGTGATTTAAAAAAAAGGAATGCTACGATTACGGTTACTGATCATACAGTACTTCTACTTTCTCTTATGCATACCTAATGGTGCATTGGGCACTGCATGGAATTTGATAATAAGTGGTGTTATGAAATTAACCCTAGGAAGCGTATATTTTTAGAAAATTCGAATGGTAACGCCCTTTCTAGTGAATTCTAGTTCTAAGCCACGAACGGACTGAATAGAAGTCCCTATTTACTAGTTTATTTCTATGCACTTATTATTGTCACAGTATCCGAAGACAGTTTAAAACCGGTTTATACCGGTACCTGTTAAGAAAAAACGATATTGGTTAAACCGGTTTACATAAAGGATAAAGGATACCGAATGATGTAATGTAATTGATACTAGACTTACTCCTTTTTAACAGCTCATTAAACGAGTTACCGCTTCATTTGTTACATATTAATGTGAAGGTTTTCAGGAAAAAGTTAGCAAACTTAACCGCACTTTGCACGGGACCGATAACTGTACAGTTTCTTGTACACAAAACTGTACAGTCTGTCAAAAGATACGCGAAATATGTACCGTGCATTGATTTATAATACACTTAAATCTGCCTTGCAGAGTAAATTATTTAGAAAAAGTAATGACACGAAGATTCCGCACCTCAATACACGGGTCGACCTATCAGAGCCCTTCGACTGCCGGCAAGCATCCGCCCACACACCGCAAAAGGTATGGGCTATATATAGGGTTACAGTAACAGTAAATAATACTAACCCGTTCCTTACGAGGAGCGTTCATGAATTTTACCATGCATCTAAAATGCCTTTTTTTTCTTGCTGTTGGCTATTATTTAAGAAGAAAACTTTCTTTGAATAAAAATTATTTTAGGCTATGTAAACAAATATAAGTAAACACTTACATGTGGAAAGTT
>JAGVSP010003014.1:0-54784 GCA_022494985.1 Micrasema minimum | reverse complement strand
ATTAGCGTCGCTATGCAGAATGAAGCCAGTCCACAATAATTCAGGCCAAACCTAGATGGCCTGTTCAACGAGGAATTTGACTCTTCTTTTCTTCAAACAAGATTTTTTTAACAAAATTTTGAATGAATACAAATACTTGTAGACAAATTACTGGATTATACCCATGCTGGGCTGATATCAGATATGATATCTCAACAGAGACTGAGAAACTCTTCGAGATTCTTCTGTAACAAACTCAACATATATACAAGTTTCAAAAATTTGTCATACATTGTTGTCGGATGATGGGCGGAATGGGGAATGTTGTAATACATCAAGTGGCCACTTCACCCAGCCAATGACAGGTCATAAGCCCTGTAAACGCCTAGATAACCCACATTCGTTTCCAGAGTTTCTCTGTCTCTGTTGAGATATCAATAAGATTTTTCTAATTTAACAAGCATCATCGACAAAATTAAGAAAGGGCTTTTACGATGGTTTGGTCGTGTGGAGCGAACGAGTGATGAGAGATCGGCTAAAAGAAGTTTAAATGCGAGTGTGCCTGGATGCAGAGGCCGCGGAAGGCCGAGAAAGACATGGCATGACCAAGTGCGTCGAGTACTTGAAAGTGGACATGTGAAAAGTCGGAATAACCGGCGTATGTGCATGAGAAGAAGTATGAATGTAGAGGAAGCAAAGGAAGTCTGTCAGGACAGAGTGTTATGGCTCTCTATCCTCTCTGCCTACCGCTACGGGGAAATGGCGCGATGGTTAGTTAGTTAGTTAGACATTACATACATGAAAAATTCTACGGTGTCTGAGGTGTCTAGTTATCCACTACGTCATCAATAGCCATCTACGTCATCACAAGACATCTACCTCACACGTTTCGTGTAGTGCTGGGTCGATGAAATCAACCTTAGAAGGCGTATATTTTTATAAAATTTGTATGGAACGCCCCTTCCAGTGAATTCTTGATCTAAGCTTTTTTTTAATGGATATCGACAAAATTAAGAAAGGTCTTTTACGATGCTTCCGCATTTAATGCGGACGAATGATAAAAGAACGGGTGAAATAGTCTATCGTGCGAGTGTGCCTGGGTGTAGAAGTCGAGTGAGGCCGAGAAAGGCATGGCAGGATCAAGTATATAGATGTGAAAAGTCGGAACAATCCGTGTGCGCGCATGAGATGTATGAATGTTGAGAAAGTAAGGAAAGTGTGCCAGGACAGAGTGGTGTGGCGTTCTATCCGCTCTGCCAACCCGTTCGGAGAAACGGCGTGATGGTTAGTTAGATAGATACAATAATATAATGTTTAATTTTTGTAATGTTTAGTAAACTATAAATGATTGTATCTCGCTTATTAATTATCCTATTAACGAACGGATTGCACAGATGGTTTTGTGACTCTTCGCTCTTTTTTACTGCATTCACAGATTTTTTTTTTGTTTACAAGCCCGTTATATCGCCTTGGCTTTCTGGCAGCTTTCTGCATAGCCGCACAAAACGTTCCTCTCCCGTAGAGGTGTTGGCCGGCCCGCCCCGCGCGACACCTCATCCGCCACCGCCTATGGTCTATCGGCGTCCCGCTCTGGCGCGCTGGCGTGACGGCCGCACAGCGCGTGCCGTCTCGCTTGCGCGGGACCGCTCCGCAGACGCGGCTGGTGCGTTCTTAGTTTTGGGGATTATAAAAAGTTATAAAATATTTATAAAAATACGTATTATTAAATTCATTTAATTAATGTAACTAGTTTTGCATCATCATCATCATCCGCTCCCTATGTGGAACATATGGATTCCACTATCTGCCCCTAGCCAAGCGATCATTCGCCAGTTCTCATGCATCCTTCCAAGCCAGGTCGACGTCCCGTAGCTATGACGCAAACTAATTTTATATAATTTTATTTTAACCCCTAATGAATTGTGTTAAAAATAAAAATAGGGCTATACTCTTTCGGTTAAATTAAATGAATGCAATGATTGTAATGTGATGTCTTAGCACCACTACAGAGGCGTTAAATTCCTATTTTCATGTATATTTTAGGACCTTTAAACAAGAATTTCAGAGAAGTGACATTCCATACTTGAAAAATACTACCGTGTCTGAGGTTTCACCCACTACGTCATCAATAGCCGTCTACGTCACAAGTTTCGTGTATTGGCCTAAGTGCTGGAGTCTTCAGACAATGGAATTCGATAATAATCGAATTTAACCCTAGGAAGCGTAAAAACGCTCCTTATAAGGAATTTATATACAAAGTTTAGGACAGTTTGAGAAGCTTTTACGAGGGTTTGGTCATGTGAGCGAATGAGTGAATTGGCAGTACACAACGGAGTTCTGGTGCCAACCCTTATGTATGGTAGTGAAGCGTGGTGTTGGAAAAAGAAGGATGAAAGTAGACTGAATGCTGTTGTAATGTCATCTCTCTGTGTGGTAAGACTATGTATGATAGGTGTACAAATGTCCAAATTAGAGCAGAGCGCAAGGCTGAGAAAAGCATTATCGACAAAATTAAGAAAGGGCTTTTACGATGGTTTGGTCATGTGGAGCGAATGAGTGATGAAAGAACGGGTAAAAGAAGTTTAAATGCAAGTGTGCCTGGATGTAGAGATGTGAAAAGTCGGAATAATCGGCGTATGCGCATGAGAAGATGTATGAATGTAGAGGAAGCAAAGGAAGTATGTCAGGACAGAGTGGTATGGCGTTCATTCCTCTCTGACTACCCCTACGGGGAAATGGTGTAGTAGTCAGTCGGTCATACTGTAAAATATATTTTTTCGTCAATACTAGAAAGCCGCGTGAACGGGACCCATGTTCCTCTCGCAACCGCTTCCACCGATATTCAAGATACAGTGGAGATTTTTTTGTAGATATTTTTTGTCCTCTTCGTGTATTCGTCCCGAATAACAATAAGCGCCGTTTATAGTCCGGCCCGGACACGTGTGAGGATACAACGCCGGCGTTCATCAACTCGGCGGTGTTGGATTACACAACCGAACAGATCGTACAGCTTATTAGCCTTGCAAATCGGCAGACTTGTGCTGGACCGAAAAAGACTCTATGGTCTTTGAAACGATCCAGGGAAAAGGTGAGACACTATAGACCGGTATCACGACTGTTTTAACACTATTGATTCTTTTTTCAGTCCAGCCAACTCTACCGATTTTTTCAACAAGCTAAACCGCGATTTTAAGATTGTTAGTGTGATAAAAATACGGATGAATTTACGTTATGTACGCGAACAAATGTTTTACATTGCCCCTACCACTGTCTCGGCTTATGTATTATAATTGTCATTGTTTCCATCACCCAAACCAACCAGAGTCGACCCAAATTAACAGTGGTAGGGTAACGTTAGTTTCTACCCCGATCATTATTTATTAGTAATTACTACCACCCGTGTGGAGACCGGCATACTGCCCCCCCATCCCAGACATCCACCCGTGCATCCGCGGTCAGTCAGGGTCTCAATGGAGGGGGGATTAGGCAAAAGAGGGGAGGAGACAGAATGCATGTATGCATCTCACACTATCATCCTATCTGGCAGACACTATTTCATACGTCCCCCGCCGTACCTTATCACAATACCTATCCAAAGACCATCCTATCCTTACAAAAAGACACAATACAATTGAGTTGAGGGATGGGATATAATTTGAGACCTCCACGCACGCACACCGGGGACTACCCCACTAAGCAATCTATTAGTTTTAGATGCTTACTTTTACAAAACAATATATACCGGTATATTCATCATCATTATCATGCCATATACGCTTCCTATTTGGAGCATATGGATTCCACAAACTGCCTCCAAGCCAAGCGATCGACCGCCAGTTGGCGCGCATCCTCCCAGGTCAGGTCCACGTCCCGCAACTGCCGACGGATTGTCAACAGCGGACGTCCAGGACGCCGAGAACCTGATGCCTTGTAAAAGAGGCAAGCTTTCATAGAGATAAATCGATTATATGTTTTTATATCGACGTTGGAAGGTAAGTCGGATTTTATCTTCCCATCGCGATACGGGTGCGGATGCCACCCAGAACGCTACAAGTCGAAATTTACTCCTATTAGTAAAATATGAGATGGACATCTTAAATGATGATACGTCATTTAGGAAACCATTGTGTGTTTGACAATGGTGAGGAACTTCAATAATGCAAATAGATTTGAGGGGATAACCACTTTTGAATCTACGTCATATTTGGAGTCGATTTTGTAGATTTTTTTACAAATTAAGTACGAGTAAATTGGTTTTTCGATATTTTTTTGCAAATTCTTGACAGATATTTTTTATTATTTTTATTTTCATTTATTTAGGAAACAAACAGTACATTAAAATAGTAACATTTGTGATGATAGTAAAATAAGTGAATAGACCAGTAAAGTTTCCATGTTTAGAAAAATATTGAAGGGAGAGTAAAGTAAAGAATAAGAAGAAAATTTTTATATAAAACTAGGGGTACGTATTGATAATTTCAAGAAAAATGAGGGGGGGTGGGCACTATAGCAAAAGTTATGAAGTTATTAAGAGATTTGTGGGGGTTGGGCATACACTTCTAGGAGTTCCTTTTTAAAAGTTCATGGACTTGTGTTATTAATATCTAATTGGTTGAAGAAACTAGTATTATATAATTTATTTGGTCAAATTATTACTCTCCATGAAGAAAACAAAATAAAAAACCGCATTTTAAAAAGGATTTGTGCAATTTTACTTAATCTAAAGCTTTTGACTCTAAATATCATCATCATCATCATACCATATCCGCTTTTGGAATCCACAAAAACTCCCTCCAGGCCAAGCGTTCGGGCGCCGGCTCCCGCGCATCCTCCCAAGTCCACGTCCCGCAGCTCTGACGCATACTGCCGACGAATCGTCAACAGTGGACGACCGGGACGCCGAGAACCTGATGCCTTGTAAAATAGGCAAGCGTGGTGGCGGCTCTCGGGAGGCGTGCGTAGTATATGGGGAAACGCCTTCGCCGGATGACAGTAGATACCAAGGGTTGGGTTGGCTCACCTCTGTGTTCCTTACAAAGTCAGACCACCGCACACCTAATATTCTCCTAAGACACCTATTCTCTGCACTCAGAAGTCTGGTATTTTGGGCCCTGGTTAGGTGCCACGATTAGCAGCCATAGAGGAGAACAGTTGCTCGATCACAGATCAGTACCGACTCGGTAATAAGCGACGTGATAACGATTTCTTACCCATGGATGTTTAACGTTTTCGCGATCACAATGGAACACGCGGTAAAAGTTATCGATCGGGATTATTAAACGAGCGCATGCTAGTCGCGAGCCATTTCCCGAGATATATCTTATTCGCACAAATCTTCATTCAATCTTTATTATAATTTAGCCGGTTTTCGGCAAGCCAAATATTGAGAAAAGCAGTCGACATAATAAAAAATCCGACAAGCGCGATGATTTGACGTTTGACGTACGGCCGCGATATAGCGTAGATCGGCTCCGCTCGGCTCAGATCGTCAATGCTCGGCTCAGCGATCGCGGTATTGATCGGTATGTCATTGTGATCGCTCAAATCGTTAGCGTTAGCACGTGATTAGCACGTTTTTAACTACGTCGATAGTTATCTGTGATTGAGCTACTGGTGTGATGTAGGAGTTATAAAGACGGAATTTTGTTTTAACCGAGTAAACATCCAAATATGATGTAGATTCACCAGTTTTCCGGTTGTACTGAGAGTTTTGTTCCTCCTTGTATAGACTTTGATTTGATGGGATTATTTAAGATGTTTTGTTATATCCGGATCTACGGTCAGACACATTGTCTGTTGTTTCCTGTCATCACTGTAGCGTGCTACAGTCGCACTCGGCTATAAATATCACTTTTGAAAACATCATTTATTTCTTTCCTTCATTCAGAAAACAGACAGTATATACTGATGTTAGATTTCACAAATATGTTAATTATTTTTTAAATATTTTATTTTATTATTGATATCCCAACAGAGACAGAGAAACTCTGGAAATGAATGTGGATTAACTTGGCGTTTACAGGGGAAAACCAGAGAGAAAAATCTTATTAAAAGTCAAACAACGTATGATAATTCATACTAATAGATGTGATGATGGGCGGAATGGGAAATGTTGTAATACGTCAAGTGGCCACTTAACCCAACCAATGACAGGTCATAATCCACATGGGTTTCTCTGTCTCTGTTGGAATATCAATAATATTTTATATTAGCCCAGCATGGATATAATCCTGTAATTTGTCTACAAGTATTTGTACACATTCAAAATGTTATCTTTTATCTTCATCGCCCCCATTTATGGTATCCACAAACCGCCTCCAGGCCGAGCGATCGGCCGCCAGCTCCCGTGCATGCTCCCGAGTCAAGTCCACGTCCCGCAGCTCTGACGCAAACTGCGGACGAATTGTCAACAGCGGACGACCAGGACGCCGAGAACCTGATGCCTTGTAAAATAGGCAAGCGTGGTTAAGGCTCTCGGGAGGCATACGTAGTATATGGCCTAGCCAGCCGCATGGTTTATATTTAAATTAGCAAGTCTCCGATACGCGATAGGTGTAGAGGTAGTAGAGGTGTAACTTAACAACTTGGGGTGCAGCTGTCAAAATTTCAAAATATTTTTACTCTATGGTTGGTAGACTTATCTCAGAAGCGGGCTAAGCTGTGATTGGTTGGACACGCCTTCATTTGGTTACGCTTTCATTGGTAACGCCTTCACAAATTTCGCTTTTAAAAATCTATTTGATTTTAAATTATTTTATTTAACCTAACCTATCATTAACGTACTGTATAAATTTCATAACCTATTAAAAAGGATATTGCTTTTAAATAGCCTTTTGATTTAAAATTATTTTATTAAAAAACTATTTTAAATGAAAACACTTTGTTTTTAACTACTTTTTTTATTTTTATTAAAACTCCCGACCGGTTTCGAAACAACACGTGTCTCTTTGTCAAGGGTACAATAATGAATTATCCAATTTCATTCATTCTTGTACCCTTGACAAAGAGACACGTGTTGTTTCGAAACTGGTCCGGAGTTTTAATAAAAAATAAAAAAAGTAGTTGAAAACAAAGTGTTTTCATTTAAATAGTTTATAATGAATAACTACAAAGTGAGTGCTTCCAACATTAATTTCATATTTTATTAAACCCAACCTATCTTAACCTACTTCCCTACTTCGACTCCTTTTCTCTACATCTTGTCATATCTATGGATTTAGCAATAGACTAGTCCTCATACAAAGCACCCCAAGTTGTTAAGTCACACCGCGATAAACAAGTTCGACTGTACTCTGACTTAAATTATCGCATTCATTAAATATTCTGGTCCCACAAGTTTGTTTAGGGCTTAGAATTCTCATCGCAGTGTTCATAACGCCCTCCTTTGTGGCTTAGAATTCCCATCACAACAAACGCACAATACGCCCTCATCAACCGTTTTTTTTCAAACATTTAAATAAAACGTCTCGCGTTTCCAAATTGACCCATTGTGCACGCTCCTTTATGCGGCTCCGTGACTGCCGTCCCGCTCTCCCGCGCGCCGGGCGAGATGCGCCGTCTCCCTCGCGCCCGCGGAAAGGACGCGCACAAAGCCGCGTGTACACCTGACATTTTATTGTTTCGAAATAATTTATTTCAACGGGTATATTTTGTGTTATGATTGAATAAGAGCTTGATGAGAAAGATATCGTAGCTGTCTTAACTATTTTTGTTTTTACAGGGTGTAACAAAACTCGATGTACAACCCCAAAACTGGTGAATCTACATAGTATTTGTAGACGATTGTGTAAATATGACTTTTTAATCTGAGCTTGAAAAAAAAAAAAATATTTTCTTCTCACAAAAGTTTTCATAAGTATGGCAGATTAAGTAAAATTGCATAAATTCTTATTAAAATGCGTTTTTTTAAATTTGGTCTTCTTTATGGATAGTATAATTTGACGAAATACATACATGATATTTGATAGCAATTTGCAAAAAAAAAATCGGAAAAAAATCGACTTCATACTTAATTTTACTCAAAAATAATGCCCGCTTTATTATGGGACAGTTTCTTGTTCAGAAAACTACACAGTTTCTTGTTCAGAAAAACTGTGCAGTCTGTCAAACTTCTGTCAAAAGACACGCTAAATATGTGTACTTTTGAAACGCGATTGTAAGTTATTATCGTATGTTTGCTCTCAGGAAATTGTATATTTAGCTAATAATGTAAATATGTTATTGGTTTTTTACGTATTTAAAAGCATACAATGTCTACTTAAACGTTTACATAAAAAACATTGACTTGTATGTCAGCTTAAATCTGACACTAGCACACAGTTTTTCATGCAGTTTTAGCTTTATACGGGACCGTTTCAGACTGCACAGAAAACTGTGTAGTAAACTGTCCCATATACAGGGCGTCCCAAACTTATGGGACATGAAGGGGAAGTACCTTAAATATCGTAGATAGTGTATTTTGCTGAAAGAAGACTTTATGTTACTTTTAAAAGTTAGTAATTCTGCATTCATAGATTTTCTAAAAATTACTTGCTTCGTCTGGGAATCGAACCGACTAAAATGTCAAAAAAAAATCACCCTTCTTTTATGATGCCGATCGAAAGAATAGCTAAAAAATAATAACTTTGCTTGATTAACATAGTATTTTTAAAAAAAGGAACAACATGAAATTAATCATTTTAATCAAATTAAAAACATACATGAAAGTGCCGTAGTCAATTAAGTAAGTATTTTTGTAAATTAATTAAATTAAATGCTCAAAATGTGATCCCTCTTGTCTTACGCAAATCGCCTGACTCAATCATTTTTACGTTGTTCCTTTCTTTAAAAATGACTATGTTACTTAAGCAAAGTTATTATTTTTTAGCTATTCTTTCGATTGGCATCATAAAAGTAAGGTGATTTTTTTTTGACATTTAACTCGGTTCGATTCCCAGACGAAGCAAGTAATTTTTAGAAAATCTATGAATGCAGAAATTACTAAATTTTAAAAGTAACATAAAGTCTTCTTTCAGTAAAATACACTATCTACGATATTTAAGGTACTTACATCGAGTTTTGTTACACCCTGTATAACTATAACTTTATTTAATTATTGAAATTATGTTGAAAAATTGCATACTCATATCACATGCTAGTTAAACCATTGTTTAACCATCACACTAACTTTATCATACCATATCCGCTCCCTATGTGGAGCATATGGAATCCACAAAACTGCCTCCAGGCCAAGCGATCGGCCGCGCAGTCCCGCGCATCCCCCAAGTCAAGTCCACGTCCCGCAGCTCTGACGCAAACTGCCGACGAATTGTCGACAGTGGACGACCAGAATGCCGAGAACGTGGTGCCTTGTAAAATAGGCAAGCATGGTGGCGGCTCTCGGGAGGCGTGCGTAGTATATGGGGAAACGCCTTCGCCGGATGACAGTAGATATTAAGGGTTGCAGTGTCCGTTGCCTCACCTCTGTGTTCCTCACAAAGTCAAACCACCGCACACCTAAAATTCTTCTAAGACAGCTTTTCTCTGCACTCAGAAGTCTGGTATTTAGGGCCCTGGTTAGGTGCCATGATTTTCAGCCATAGAGGAGAACAGGTGTGATGCACGAGTTATTAAGGCGGCATTCTGTTTTAACCGAGTAAAACATCTATCCCAAACTACTTACGATTGCGCTTAAAAAATGTTATTGTCATTTTTGTTTTTTACGCCAATAGGGCTTTTACATATAGACATTTTTAAATGATTACACAGTAGGTAGCTATTCATTACCGCTAGAGATGGCATCCAGACACTGTTCCCTAAAATGCACTAGATTTGTGTTGAAAATATCAATATTGTTAGTATACTTAGCATATTTATTAGCATATGTACAGATTTAGCGTGTCTGTTGACAGACTGTACAGTTTTCTGAACAAGAAAGAGTACAGTTTTCGGCCCCGCACAAAGAGCGATAACGCCTGTATATTTATGGTAGTACTTTAGATTGGATAAATTATCGCTAGATTGTAAATGTTTTATTATTATTGTATTTTTTATCAGCATTTACATTAAGTGCATAGATTCGATCTATTTACGAGGCCAAAACAATAATAATATAAGTATCGTATTCGCATATCAGCCCGTTGAGGTCCACTGCTGGACATAGGCCTCCCCCTGCCGTCTCCACTCCTCCCTCCACTGTCTTCCAGCAGACTTCCTGATGTCGTCCACCCATCTCATCCTTGAGGCCTCTGGTTTCTCGGTCTCCACACCTCGTCCACCTGTCGTCCGTCATTCTGGCTGTGACGGCCCATTTCCACTTCAACCAAGCAATTCGCTCCACCACGTCGCAGACCTTTGTCTGGCGTCGGATCCAATCGTTCCTTTTTCGGTCTCTTAATGTTATCCCAAGCATAATTCTCTCCATGCTCCTCTGTGCAACTTGCAACTTATGGGAGGATTGCTTGGTCAGAGTCATTGTTTCCGCGCCATAAGTAAGGACGGGCAGAATGCATTGGTTGAACACTCGAGTTTTGAGGGAGTTGGGGATGGAGCTTCGGAATGTGGAATTTAGCTTGTACAGTCATGCAATTAACTTCTCTGATATGTGATTTTAAAGGATTTTAATTTTTTAAAGGAGATAAAAAAATAAGACGATACAAACACGCATCCGATCAATATCTAAAATGCGTGAAAAAATCGTTGCTCTAATGTTAAATTCCAGGGAGAAAATCGAGGAATACGTTTGTGTGGGAAAGCGACCGCGTGTCACGCGCTGGAGTATGCGCTTGATAAATACTCAAAATGTTGTTTATAAAAATTAGCTGGTAAAAGTTATAAGCATAACTAATTGAAGATTCATCTTCAGGCGTTTCCTAGTAGGTGATTTAATTCGGTAAGAATCTCACTTGCAATCATAAAGGTTTCTGCTAAAAATGCTTAGCAATTTTCTCAATGGATGACAGAGAGTTCACATGTGAAGCATCGCGCCATTTTACTGTATATTGGCAGATATGGATATAAATTACTAGGTGAAATGGGGAATGTTGTAATTTCATCAAGTGGCCACTTAACCCAGCTAATGACAGGGCATAAGCCTGTAAACGCCTAGATATCCATATTGTTGAGATGTCAAATTGTAATTATTCAACCATTTAAATTTTCGTGTGATGTTCCTTTCAAGATTCGCGCGTTTTACGATCAGTCGCAAGTCGTAAAGTCGAGCACACGTGACCCGGGCGAGACCCGCCGGCGAATGGTGACGTCACACGCTTGTATCGCGTTTATCGTTTTGACCGCCCCGTGGTGTAGTGGGTTGCGCATTAGGCTACCACGCACGAGGTCACGCTCGCCTCTTTTACAAGGCATCGGGTTCTCGGCGTCCCGGTCGTCCGCTGTTGACCATTCGTCGGCAGTTCGCGTCAGAGCTGCGGGACGCGGACTCGACTCGGGAATATGCGCGAGAGCTGGCGCCGATCGCTTGGCCTGGAGGCGGTTTGTGGATTCCATATGCTCCACATAGGTAGCGGAGGGGATTCCATACTGAGGCACATAGGGGATTTATTTATTTATTTATTAATTCACGCCCATGGGGCTTTTACAAAACAAATGTAAGTATCAGTACCAAAGCGACGCATGTACATACATAATTTAACATTATAATACAGGCATACATAAATATGATTTTAAGATAAAGCAAAAGAAAAACAATAAATTAAAATTATAATAATAACTATAGTAAAATTATAATAAAAACTATTTTAAAAAAAACAAAAAATCTATGGACAGTCAATCGAACAGGGATCACTTTTTCGGTGATACACAGTAATGTCGTTAATATTGTTTGTTATCTTATGGTACAGAGTATGAAAATATTTTGTAAGGTTATGTTTAATCTGCATTTCATTGGTGTGAAAGATATCGATGGTAACACCTAGTTTGTTGCCAATAATTGCTAGCCTATTTCTTAAACTATGGTAATGCATGTTAGTATGGGTTTTTTCTTTTTGGAACAAAGCATTATACCTAGTAGCTCTCTGTGGAACTCGAAAATTTATCAATTCAATTAAATCAACACAGTCAAAAAAAGATATAACAATTTTGTAGAGCAACATAAAATCAAATATGGTATAATGATGAATGAATGAATGCACGAGGTCTCGGGTTCGATTCCCGACACGGTCAATATGAAATATTTATTTCAACGCGATTTTTCACTTGATAATATTTCATACGTGATACCTTGAACTCCGCCTCGTAGCATAGTGGTAGTGCATTTGGCTACCGCGCATGAGGTCGCGGGTTCGATTCCTCCAACATGAAATATTTATTTACATGTGATTTTCGTATTAATATTTCACGCGTGATACCTTGCACTGGTTTCTGAAGCGTTAGACTGATCAACTTACCTTCATGTAATAATTTTTTTTATTAAGATTCACTGCACTTGGTGTACCGACGCAGTGCCCTATGCACCATTAGGTGCGGATAGGGGAAATGAGTAGTAGTACCTTGGACTGGCTCTGAAACGCAACTCTGATTATTTTGCGTTCATGTAAAAACATATCAAAATACCATTCCAGTGCCCCATGCACTGTCAAAAGTAGGTAATAAATATTATTGGTATCCCAACAGAGACAGAGAAACTCTAGAAATAAACGTGGATTATCTGGGCGTTTACAGGGCTTATGACCCGTCATTGGCTGGGTTTTCGACGTATTACAACATTTCCCGTTCCGCCCCCCAAACTTGACGAATTGCGGAACTTCTATTTTATTTATTTATTTATGTATTTATTACATTTCACACATTCAATAATCACAATAATGGGATGGCGACTCGATCAGTAGAGCCCCATGCCAATGATCTGGCCCCGACTCACTAGATAGTCCGTGTCGAGTCAGGGCATTGTAGTATTGTACATAAGTGTGATTTCACAAATTTAGAATTTACAGCATACCAAATTTGAATAATTACATAGCTTTATTTTTGCAGGCATTTTCAATATATACACGACCCATTAGACGACTAACGACACCGACCCTGTATTTGGAGAAGTCGGTTAATAATTTGGTTTGTGTGTCCATTTGGTTATATATTAGTATGAACAGGGTTCTTCCCGATTGCATGAATATTCTTAAAAGCGTTATAAATATTTAAAGTATATTTTTACAATTCCAACGATATAAAACACAAGAATCAAAATGTTTGTTTTCATTTATAAATTTATGTTTTAAAAACACGAAATTGCGAATGACTTTTAACGACCGTTATTGGCTAATGACGTCATACCCGTCCACCGTGGAAGGCGTGAAATTCATTCCGTAGTGAGCGCCTATATTGCTGTGACGTCACACCGCATGCGCGCCAAATGGAGAAAGCGCTATTTCAAACCGCGCTAAAAAATTCACATGACGAAAAAAATAAAAAAATTCCTTGTTATTGTAATTTTTCAATCATTTTTTTGAAATAAAAAATAAAAAATCGGGAAGAACCCAATTTCAAGATCTTTGGTCCACTGTTGGCTCCATCTCTGAAGTGTTAAGATTTTGTCTGCCCTGTGTTTCTTACCGCCGCCCAGCATCATGAGGTCCACACACCCCACCCACGCGCGCTGTATGTTACCCTCCCGTCTCGCCTACCCCCCAACCCGAGGCCAAATGAGCCCTGTGATCCCTCGAGGTGACCACACCCGAATTCGGTGAGGCCGTGTATGGCCCGTCTTCGTGGTAGTTGTGCAGATTCGTCCTATAAAATTGAGCGATAATATCACTGATGATCTGATTCCTAGAGCTTATATCGAGGCCTTTGTCAAATGTCAAATCAATTCGCGATTGTCGATATCTGCTTTTCTCAATATTGGTTGCCGAGTATGTTTATAGATTGAGAGAAAAGATATATCTTCTGGAAGTATGGGCTCGTTTAATAATCCCGATCATAACTTTTAACGTGATATTGAAAGCAGGTTTTTTAGTACGAGTTAAACCTTACAAATTAAACTGGGAATGTTTACTGGAAGATTTATTTTTTATCTTGCATTCTGATGTAACAAAGGTTTATATTTCATCAAGTGGATTTTCTATCATTGACTGCTTCATTGGGAAGTATTATTTACAAGAGACGGAAATAGTTGATAAGGAAAATTGAAAGAAGGGTTAGTGCCGTGGCGCAGAGTTAATGGTGCCTTGAAATCAATAGTGGCAAATAAGCGCTTTATCGAAGGAAGCAAAAATTGAGCAGTACACAACGGAGTTCTGGTACCTAAACCTTATGTATGGTAGTGAAGCGTGGTGTTGGAAAAAGGAGGATGAAAGTGGACTGAATGCCGTTGAAATGTCATCTCTCTGTGTGGTAAGACTAATGTATGATAGGTGTACCATTGTCCAAATTAGAGCAGCGCAAGGCTGAGATAAGCATTATCCACAAAATTAAGAAAGGGCTTTTACGATATGTTTAGTCATGTGGAGCGAATGAGTGATGAAAGAACGGCTAAAATAAGTTTGAATGCAAGTGTGCCTGGATGTAGAGATGAAAGACATGGCATGACCAAGTACGACAAGTACTTGAAAGTGGACATGTGAAAAGTTCGGAATAATCGGCGTATGTGCATTAGAGAAGTATGACAGATGTATTCAGGACAGAGTGGTAGGGCGATCTATCCTCTCTGCCTACCCCTACAGAGAAATGGCGTGATAGTTATTTAATTAGAAAATCGCACAAAATATTTAAATGATTAAAGGGGTTTAGAGATCGAGGAGTCCCCTTTTACCAGTGGAAGGTTAGTGGAAACGCCGGTTGATGTTGATATTCGTTATATTCAGTTAACAAGGATGAGTGTTGCGTGTCCGGATGATGAGTGCGTGGCAGTTCCGTTAAGCGAAGAGCGAAGTCGGCGGCTGGGAAAAACGCTGGTACGAAGCAACGTAGAGAGCAGACGATGCGGGTTGGCTTCCGTTGCTGGTACCAAGAGTGCGAATCCAGGCGTGGTCCGAGGCTTCCATGACGGCGGTCGTCTACGATCAGGCAAGACACTAAGTAAACATCTTGACTGCTGACGGGGACTAGCGACTCCATCCGACTGAAGAGAGTAAAGCTGCGTAGATGGTATAAAGATGGTCGTGTTTGCACTGCGTTTACTGACCCTCGGTACGGGTATTTATAGGACAGTAGTCCTTATCATTAGAGTAATGTTGTATGGTGGGGATAAACGTTCGTGTACAAAGCCATACTGCCCGTTGAATTGCAGCGTCAGCTGATGATTTTCTAGGAATTAACCTACTCGTGTAGTAATACCTGACGCAGCTGAATTATATTTGCACTTTGGACGTTGTACCGTCTGGGTTGTTCACCCCCACAGATAGTATCTCGGTTATTAATCATCCGATTTATAAACGGATTTCACCGGTGAACTTGTGATTTTGCGTGGTATTTTTGTGCATACTTTTCACAGAAAATATTAGTCCATGCGCCTAACTATTACCGCCTAAACCGGGCCCGAGGGAATCTGCAATCTCAGACCTCAAATGGCTGTCGTGTAATGTTACGATTCATGTGATGTGTGCGCGTAGGATGACTTCTCTTTATATTTTATTCAATGGTTTTTCGTTCCCGACACTTCAAATAAAATATATGGTGGATGCTATGGCTATTGGACACTTGAGAGAAATATTTTACAAAACGAAGCATTGTTGGAAAACTTGCATTAATCTTGCAATATACTTTAATGCCGATATCTATACGGGCATTTCTTGTTCAGAAAACAACGTACAGTCTGTCCCAAAAGACACGCTCTAAGTATGTGTATTTTTAAGTGCGATTGTAAGTTATTATCGTATGTTGCACACCAAGGAAATTGTATATAGTATTATAGTTAAATAATGTAAATATGTTATTTGTTTTTTACGTTTTAGAAAGCATTGCAACTATAATCAATATCTACTAAAACGTTTACATAAAAAACGAAACAGATTAACGTCTAATTTATTTAAATTTGAATATCCCAACAGAGACAGGGCAACTCTGGAAGCGAAATGTGGATATCATCTATGCGTTTACAGGGCTTAATGACCTGCTCATTGGCTGGGTTAAGTGGCCACTTGGTGTACTCAGAACAATTCTCCATTCCGCCCATTTGAAATTTGTCCGTAGGCCCGGAATGTTGTAGTCAATTCAAGATGGCCACTTAACACCAGCAAAATATACATAAACCCTGTAAACCGCCTAGATAACCGCTCAATTCGTTTTCCAGAGTTTCTCTGTCCCTGTTTGGGATAATTCAATACTATCTGATTTAAAGCCAGCATGGGTTGTTAGATCCAGTAAGTTTGTCCCCTACCATATAATTTGGTATACATTTCAAAATGGTTGTAATTATATTTAATCAAATTAACAAACTATCTTTAAATAAAACTAAATAATAACCCGCATTTTTAAATAAGAATTTTGTGCTAACTAACTAACTAACCCTGCAACAAAACGCCATTTCCCCGTGAGGGGTAGTCAGAGAGGATAGAAAGCCGACACCACTACTGGTCCGTGACAGACTTCTCTTGCTTACCACCTCCACAATTCATACATCTTAATCATGTACGCAACGTCGATTATACTCCGACTTCTTTACATGCCCACTTTCCAAGCAACTTGTTTTAAGCTTGAATCAAGCCATGCTTTCTTCGGCAGGCCTGCCTCGACCCTTCTACAATCTCAGTCACAGTCGCATCATATATATATTTTTTTTTTTATCCGTTCTTTCATCATCATCATGCGCTCCGTACCATGACCGAAACCATCGTAAAAGCCCTTTCTTAATTTTGGTCGATAGTGCTTGATCTCAGCCTCGCACTCTGCTCTAAATCTCCGGACAATTACGTACACACATCCTAACATAGTCTTATAAAACCACACAGAACACATATCGCCTGAGAGATCGCATACCAATCTACTTTCATCCTTAAGTTTTCCAACTCCATACTTCAGCTTCCATATCATTACGTTTTTAAAAACCATCAAATACACCAAAACATTAACTGTAATTTATCTAGTCAAATTAATTTGTGCAATTTTAGTTCATCTGAGGTACTAATGAAACGTTCAAGATATAAAAAAAATAATACTTTTGAGCTCAGATTAAAGTTATAATATCACACAATCCGAATAGTGAATGTAGATCAACCAGTTTGTTCATCGTTGTACTACGATTTTTAGTTAGAACCTATACATAACCGCTTCGTTTCTGTCGCCACGATTGCTCTGCAAGATGTCGCCCTGGCGCCCTGGACGCCCTGCGTCTCGCCCTGCGATCTCGCCAGATGGCGATGGATAGGAGATAGCCCTTCCGAGATAGTGAGGTTCCGGTGAGCTAGCGGATCGTTGTATTGTATTTGTAATTATTGCTATAGTACAAACAAGCAACAAATATGCGGGACACAGTAAATCTGTACAGATCTGTCAAATGCCACGCATTCTGTCCCCCTTCCTCTTGCATTTAAAACTACAAACCAGCGTTTCCCAACCTTTTTTCAGTCAGCGGACAACCCTAGGAAATCAAGACACAATTTTCAAGGACACCCTTAGTACCAAAAAAACTACAGCAATAAATTTTGGGACAATTTACTTTATAATAGTAACCCTAACTACAAATACAAAAATTTAAAAAATAATAAAAATGACGTTAATAAATTAACGCAACAACAGCAACACCAACTACGGTTAATTAGTGTCTTATCTTAACATTATTCGCTAATATAAAAATATCCTGACCCTAAAACTCTATTAAATGTGAAATGTTGGTGTTGCTTTTATTGAAACTAAAATTAGTAAATTGTTTGGGTTGATGTTACGTACTCAGTTAGTAGTCGCTCAGATCGGCTGTCTAATCTCTCTTATCTAAATTTAATCTTTTTAGATAGTTAAGAAGATAGCCTCTAAGTGGACGTTTATTTTTAGAAAATTCATATAAGTGTATGTCTGTTGGCTGCCCATAACACTAATATTTTTAAAAAAAAGTTGTACAAATGGTCCAGAGATGTGACTACTAGCGGACCCCCAGGGGGTCCGCGGAACCACAGGTTGTGTAAACTCGGTTCTGGCATCTCCCGATAAGGCATTCGGTGAGTACATGCCCAAACCAGGTTCCAAGTCGCCGCATAGTTACTTGGAGGGTTGCCTAGCGTCCCGTTCCCTTAAACTTCAGCGTTTGGTTATGATGTCGAAACTCCATCCCAATGCCTAAATCCTGTCCTCGTGACACTGTAAGTATTCTCAAAGCTCATCAAGACGAGCATTTCTGAGCTAGCATCTGACACTAGCGCACAGTTTTTTCATCCATTGTAGCTTTAATACGGACTGTTTTCTGACTGCACAGGAAACAGTCCATTTGCATTCCAGATGAAAGTACCTGATAGACTCTTATACACATCGATGCAGCTACCTACAGATGAACAGCTTTTAGAACCGATCCGTCACTCACACTTGCGATCAGCTACATCTACAGCAATAGGCAGGGTTTTAGTACCAAGATCCGTAATCCGGAAGCGCACAAAATTTGGAGAGCGCGCTTTTTGCGGTTTGCGGGCCCTGTGGCTTGGAATGGTCTCCCACCAGAAGTGCGCAACTGTGAGAGTGAAGTGATGTTTCGAAAGAAACTTAAGACCCATATGTTCTCAAAATCTTTTGATTTCATTTTTGATAATGGTATTTTCTATACTCAGAAATTGAGAGTTTCACTACACCTTAAATTTCCCGAGCCGTTAAATTCAATATTCAAAGCGCCCTTGAGTAGATAGTTTATCTAAAACGGCGCTATATAAATTATCCATAATAATAATGACAAGGTATGAAAAAAAAAAAATTCACGCCCATCAATGCAAAATGACCATCGTTGCAATTACCGGTCAATTTGTCAAGTTTGGGTGTCCCGCCCGATAAGAGCCAGGACCGCTTAGCGGCGCCATTTGTCACCACCCGACTGTCCCCGGGCGTCCGGACGTCCGATAAGGCGGCCTACATCCGCTTCCGGTGTCGCGCGGCCCATTCCCGGTGACGGCTGTTCCGCCGCGCGCCCGCAGGAACGGAATCGTTTGTCATCTTCGCCAGAGGATAATCGGATCGATGCGAGGGTAGGTATACAGAAAGGAGGGTGCGCTGTTACGTCGCCCGCGGCCGCGCCTCCATACAATCATTGTCCTCGATTTTCTCGCCCTGCATAATTTAGCACAAAAACCATTTTTTGGAACTACGTTTTGAAGTGGCACCCAGTACCAGAAGCGTGTGGTATCGTATAATTTAATTATTTTGTATCTGTTACCTACTACTATGACTACTTCCTTTATCCGCACCCAATGGTGCCATAACTGGCACTGCATCGGTACTCCAAGCGCAGTGTATATACATAAGATTTATACGTTCAAGTAAGATTATCATTTTGAAATAAAGGTGTCGTACCAACCATCGTAAATACTAGCCATTTCACAGCAATTTTGAGGAGTAATGCTTATACTCCTCAGGCCTTGCACTCTGCTCCTAATTTGACATCATATGTTACACCTGTCATACATAGTCTTTGACCACACAGAGAGATACATTTCAACAGCATTCAGTCTACTTTCATCCTTCTTTTTCCCAACACCACGCTTCACTACCATACATAAGGGTTGGTTCTATGGCTCCTGTTCTCCTCTATGGCTGCGAATCATGGCACCTAACCAGGTCCCAAAACAGCAGACTTCTGAGTGCAGAGAATAGGTGTCTTAGAAGAATATTAGGTGTGCGGTGGTTTGACTTTGTAAGGAACACAGAGGTGAGCAACCCAACCCTTGGTATCTACTGTCATCCGGCGAAGGCGTTTCCCCATATACTACGCACGCCTCCCGAGAGCCGCCACCATGCTTGCCCATTTTACAAAATCTTGGCGTCCTGGTCGTCTACTGTTGGCGATTCGTCGGCAGTTTGCTTCAGAGCTGCGGGACGTGGACTTGGGAGGATGCACGGGGGCCGTCGGCCGATAGCTCGGCCTGGAGGCAGTTTGAGGATTCCATATGCTTCACATCGGGAGCGGATATGGTATGATGATGATGATGATGAATTTATGGATCCGTGTTTGCATCGCTTAATTTTTTTTTTTTTTTTTTTTTAACAGAATAAGTTATTAAATTAACTATCGTCCGCCTCGTAGCACAGTGGTAGCGCATTTAGCTACTGTGCATGAGGTCGCGGGTTCGATTCCCGCAGGGGTCAACATTAAATATTTATTTACGTGTGATTTTTTCATGTTAATATTTCGTGTGTGATACCTTGGACTGGTTCTGTATCGTAAAACTGATCATCCTACCTTCATGTAATAAAATGATCAAGAGACACTGCACTTGGTGTACCGATGCAGTGCCCTATGTACCATTGGGTGCGGATAAGGAATGTAGTAGTAGTAGTTTAACAAAAAATCGCCCATTTCCTGTACAGTTTCCTGTGCAGTCTAACGCCATACCACTCTGTCCTGACATACTTTCTTGCTTCCTCTACATTCGTACATCTTCTCATGCACATACGCCGATTGTTCCGACTTTTCACGCGTCCACTTTCAAGTACTTGTCGTACTTGGTCATACCATGTCTTACATCTCTACATCCAGGCACACTTGCATTTAAACTTCTTTTAGCCGTTCTTTCATCACTCATTCGCTCCACATGACCAAACCATTGTAAAAGCCCTTTCTTAATTTTGTCGAAAACTGTCCCGAATAAAACAAAAACTGATGTAAAACTGTATGGCCGACGCGACGTTTGGCTGACATGACAGTTAATGTTTTTTATGTAAACGTTTACGTAGATGTTGGTAGGTATATTGAATGCTTTTAAAAACGTAAAAAACAAATAACATATTGACATTATTAGCCATATTAACAATTTCCTGTGTGCAAACATACGATAATAACTTACAATCGCACTTAAAAATGACGGTGTAACTTAACATCTTGGGGTGCAGCTGTCAAAATTTCAAAATATTTTTACTCTATGGATTGTAGAATGTGTAGGTGTGTAGGTGTAAGCTGTGTGATTGGTTGGACACGCCTTCATTTGGTTACATTTCGTTTTTTAAAATATATTTGATTTTAAATATTTTTATTTAACCTAACCTATCATACCTACTGTAAATATTTTATAACCTATTATTTTATTTAACCTAACCTATCATTAACCTACTGTATAAATTTCATAACCTATTATTTTATTTAACCTAACCTATCATTAACCTACTGTATAAATTTCATAACCTATTATAAAGGATATTGCTTTTAAATAGCCATTGATTAAAATTATTTTAATAAACCCAACCTATCTTAACCTACTTCCCTACTTCGACTCTTTTTCTACATCTTGTCATATCTATGGATTTAGCAATAGACTACTCCTCATACAAAGCACCCCAAGTTGTTAAGTTACACCAAAATCACACGTATTTAGCGTGTCTTTTGACAGACTGTACAGGTGTGTCCTCATAATTTAGGGCGTGCTCCCCTCCCACCCCGGGGTGCTAATAACCGCCCCCACGTGTACGGTGATAGATATCCCGCCGGGGGTTGTTAAGGACCCTGTTAGACCTATCTCCCGTGTATAATGCCCACCTAGATATACATTACACAAGGTGAGAATGGAGTATCTACTGCAACGCTTCATTTGGTAAGGAAATTTCTAAATTAAGTCTGCCACCGCTTTATAGGGTGGGTGGCCCGCTCCGTTTCTCAGTATAAGCGTAGTCCTCGATTTTCTCCATTGAATTTATCGCTAGGGCCTTCGAACAAGAATTTCAGAGAATTGACATTTCATACTTGAAAAATACTACAATATTAATTCATAGATGTCGCTAGTTGCGCGCAAGCGGATGGTTTACAACATTTGTAAACATATCATATTTTATCCGTAATCATCGCACAAAATTTGGAGAGCGCGCTTTTGCGGGTGCGGGCCCTGTGGCTTGGAACGCTCTCCCACCCAGAAGTGCGCAACTGTAAGAGTGAAGTGATGTTTCGAAAGAAACTTAAGACCTATGTGTTCTCTAAATCTTTTGATAAATTTTGATAATGGTATTTTCTACTCAGAAATTGAATTTTTCCGAGCCGTTAAATTCAATATTTGAAGCGCCCTTGAGGTATATTCATACGAAAATGGCGCTATATAAATTATCCATAATAATAATAATAATAAGCAAAATCAAAAATGTTACCTAGTGTGGATATTCGCTAATAAGCGGAATGGTGAAAATTGTTGTAGTACGTCAACTGGCCACTTAACCCAGCCAATGACACGTTATAAGCCCTGTAAACGCTTAACTATCCATAGTCCCGAATTTAAAAAAAAATCTACTCCATCTCATCTGCAGAGATATAACTAACTAACTATCACGCCATTTCCCCGTAGGGTAGGCAGAGAGGATAGAACGCCATACCACTCTGTCCTGACAGACTTCCTTTTCTTCCTCTACATTCATACATCTTCTCATGCACATACGCCGATTATTCCGACTTTTCACATGTCCACTTTCAAGTACTTGGTCATGCAATGTCTTTCTCGGCCTTCCTCGGCTTCTACATCCAGGCGCACTTGCATTTAAACTTCTTTTAGCCGTTCTTTCATCATTCATCCGCTCCGCATGACCGAACCATCGTAAAAGCCCTTTCTTAATTTAGTGGATAATGCTTATCTCAGCCTTGCACTCTGCTCTAATTTGGACATTTGTACACCTATCATACATAGTCTTACCACACAGAGAGATGACATTTCAACAGCATTCAGTCTACTTTCATCCTTCTTTTTCCAATACCACGCTTCACTACCACATAAGGGTTGGTACCAGAACTCCGGTAGAGATATAAAAATGAAATATATACCATGGGATAAACTCAGATTCGTATACAAGTATTAATTAGTAACAAAATTAAAAAAACGCGTTTTCATAAGAATTTGAGCAATTTTACTTAATTCCATACTTATGTAAACTTTAATTTTTTTTTTTTTTTAGCTCAGAATAAAAAGGCATATTATACAATCGTGTCCAAATACGATGTAGATTCACCAGTTTTCCGGTTGTACATCGAGTTTTGTTACACCCTGTATATGCTAGGTGTACGAACCCTTAATTAAAGGGACTTGTAGCGAACTAAATCAGCACCACGTGTGTCGGAAGTTTGGTTTCTGCTCTATTACTAGGTATAATGGATTTAAAGTTTGGGGAACGGTTGACATCCAACGGATTGGATAAATTGCTCACAGTTAAGCGGACTTTATACGTGCCCGAAACTGTACCCGTTCAGTCTCTTGTACAGTTTCTTGTTCAGAAAGCTGCACAGTGTACAGTCGGTCAAAAGACACGCTAAATATGAGCATTTTTTAAGCGCTATCGTTATTATTATTGTATGTTTGCACACAGGAAATTGTTAATATAGCTAATAATATAAATATAACTACCTAACTAACTAACCATCACGCCATTTCTCCGAAGGTTAGGCAGAGAGGATAGAACGCCACACCACTCTGTCCTGACATACTTCTCTTGCTTCCTCCACATTTATACATCTTCTCATGCACGCACGTCGGTTATTCCGACTTCTTACATGCCCACTTTCAAGCGCTCGTTTGACTTGATCATGCCATGTCTTTCTCGGCCTTCCTCGACTTCTACATCCAGGCACAGTCGCATCATATGTTTTTTTAGCCGTTCTTTCATCATCCATTCGCTCTACATGACCGAACCATCGTAAAAGACCTTAATTTTGTCGATAATGCGTATCTTAGCCTTGCACTCTGCTCTTATTTCGATATTTGTACACCTATCATACATAGTCTTACCACACAGAGAGATGACATTTCAACAGCATTCAGTCTACTTTCATCTTTCTTTCTCCAACACCACGCTTCACTACCATACATAAGGGTTGGTACCAGAACTCCGTTGTGTACTGCCAATTTTGCTTCTTTCGATACGTTCTTATTTGCCACTATCGATTTCAAGGCACCATTAACTCTGTTTCCTTCTCTCAATGTCCTTATCCACATTTCCGTCTCTTGTAAACATACTTCCCAAATATACAAATTCTTCAACCTGCTTCAATCTGTCTCCATTTACTATAATATTATATACGGTCATATTCACATTTCTTTCAAAAACCATCACATTTGTATTGTATTGTATCTTTTTTATTTAGCTTAAAAAAAAAACAGTTTGATACAGCTAGTAATTACAATATCATTATTTCTAAACATTTGACTATAAACTACTTATTTTGATTTTACACTACACTATACTTATTTAAAACATGTATTTTACACATTTTTTTTAACTAAATTTAAACTCTTCGCACATTTAACTTCATCTGGCAATTTTTCGTATTCCTTTAGTCCTTTATAAAATAAATTGTTTTGCGTTCCCGCTAATCTATACTTTGGGAGACGAAAGTTTCTTCGATTCCTAGTCTCATAGTTTTGACTGTCTTGGTTGTAGCTTAAATTTTTGTTCAAATATCCGGGGAGCATTTTGTTTTTTTACTTTAAAAATAAAAATTAGTACCAACATTATACATTATTCTTTGCTTTACGGTCATCATTTCAAGTTGTTTTAGCATAGTGGCAATTCCAGTTCGTCTATGGCATCTTAAAATAGTTCTCATTCCTTTGTTTTGTATAATTTGTAAGTTTCTCAGTTCTTTTTTGTTACATAGAAATATCACACTAGAGCAATAATTGAGATGTGAAGCCACTATATAATTGTAAACCATTTGATTTTTCAAAACGTTTTCAAGGCGTTTTTTCAATTTTCAAATAATTCTGAAGATGACCGACGTATTATTATCACCATTATTTAGCATAATTTTGGACTCCTTACCATAACAATGCGCGGACCTGAACTCGTTAATGACTAATGACTATCCCACGGTCATTCGCCAACACCCCCACTGGACCAGTAGCTCAATCACAGATAACTATCGACGTAGTTAAAAACGTGCTAACCACGTGCTAACGCTACCCATTTGACCGATCACAATGACATTCGTTCAATACCACGTTCGCCGAGCCGAGCATTGCCGATCTGAGCCGAGCGGAGCCGATGCACGCGATATCGCGGCCGTACGTCAAACGTCAAATCATCGCGCTTGTCGGATTTTTTATTATGTCGACTGCTTTTCTCAATATTTGGCTTGCCGAAAACCGGCTAAATGCAATACGGCACTCGAGAAAGATTGAATGAAGATATGTGCGAATAAGATATATCTCGGAAAATGGCTCGCGACTAGATGCGCTCGTTTAATAATCCCGATCGATAACTTTTAACGCGTGTTCCATTGTGATCGCGAAAACGTTAAACATCCATGGGTAAGAAATCGTTATCACGTCGCTTATTACCGAGTCGGTAGTGATCTGTGATCGAGCAACAGGCTTTTTCAAGTCGACGTCTTTTGTCTCTCTTACAAAGCCCAGCGTTACACAGTGGGCTTGTGAGCCAAAATTTTCTGTAAATGCAGAAAAATAAAGCGAAGAATCACAAATCCATCAGTGCAATCCGTTCGTTAATCGGATAATTAATAAGCGAGATACAATCATTATCGACACCTCCAAGAAACACGACGACAACTGAATTTTGGGTATTTTTCTTTTGACGTGATAACGTCTAATAAATCGATGAACGCCGGCTGCACACTCGAATAAGCAAACTTTTGGCTGTCTGTAAAGTCGGTTTACGGACGATAATTTTACGTGATAACGTCATAAGAAAACATTGATGAAAAATAGCATACTTTTATGAATTATTATTACTGTATTACCATTATTTTGTATAATACAAAGCAGGAGTTAATTGAAAATTACAATTTTTTCCATAAATTTTTTTTTTTTTGCACTCGTTAATTTCACTTTCACTTTGTAGCTTGTTTGCTGCTGCTGTCTCCCTTCTACTCGGACGCATCGGCCGATGGAGTGGAAGAGAGATAGATGCGTCACAAACTCCTCAACTGCCTCTCTATCGCTTGTTCCGCGCTCTCGCTTGCACACTCGTCTCAGGCGGAACGTGACAATGAGTCATGCTTTTTCGTGTGTGCAGCCGGCGTTCGTCGATTTATTAGACGTTATCACGTCAAAAAGAAAAATACGTAGAATTCAGTTGGCATAGTGTTCCTTGGAGGTGTCGATTTATAGTTTATACAGGGTGTCCCACGGCCATGCCACACGGAGGGAAAGTATATTAAATATTGAAAATAGGATATTTTACTTAAAGAAGACATAATTTTATTTTTTAAATTAAGTAGAACTGCATTCACAGATTTTTTCAAAATCGCCTGCCTCAACCGGGAATCGAACTCGCGTTAAGTAAAAAAAAAACACATGTATTTTTTTATAACAGTCGAAAGTGTTGATCATAAGGATTATTTTTTCCTTAATAACATAGCATCTTAAACATCTTCCGACAACTAACATTATTGTTGCATAGTATTAACTAAAGAGTACCTACCCACTTAAGAAGACTGGCTGAAATTAGTTAAAAACAATTCGAAAATGGAACACGTAAATTGTCAAGCGTCTTTCAAATTATTTTTTTTTTCTTGTACCGTTTCTTTATTGTTTATTTCGTGTTTATTATTTTGAATAAAATGTTAAATATTATGACTTCCTTTCATTTAAGATGCTATGTTATTAAGGAAAAAATAATCCTTATGATTAACACTTTCGACTGTTATCAAAAAATACATGTGTTTTTTTTTCACTTATCGCGAGTTCAATTCCCTGACACCCTGTATATCCCATACGGTCGGTGACGTCACCGATCGCCTATCATACAAAATCTTTACAATAAACAAAACTTCAAATGATTGTATCTCTGTCATTAATTATCCGATTTATAAACGGATTGCACCGATGTAATTAAAACTTGCGTAATTAGACCTACATATCCGGTTAACACGAAAATTTGGTTGCGATCACAAGTGGCTATTATTTATTATTAATTTATTACTAACTACCTGTTTTGTATTTGTATATCTTGGAAGCATGTTTACTAGGGATGGAAATATGGACAAGGATATTGAAAGCAGGTTAAGTGCCGGTAACAGAGTTAATGGTGTGCCTTAAAGTCGGTCGTATTTAATACGTGCTTATCAAAAGAGGCTAAATTGGCAGATCATAGTGGAGTTCTGGTACCAACCCTTATTATCGACAAAATTAAGAAAGCCCTTTTAAGATGGTTTGGCCACGTGGAGCGAATGAGTGATGAAAGAACGGTCTAAAAGAAGTGTCTAAATGCAATGTGTGCATGGGCGTAGAAGCGACGAAAGGGTAGCAGAGTGACATGGCGTGACCAAGTACTATCGACAAAGTGGTTCATGTGAAAAGTCGGAATAACGGCGTGGCGTGCAATGTATGATGTATGCGATGTATAATGTAGAGGACGCAATAGGAATGTATGTCAGACAGAGTGGTAATGGCGTTCTATCCTCCCAGGAAGCCTGAACCACCCGGCGGGGTAAGAATGGCGTGATGGTTAGTAAGTTAGTTAGTTAGTTACCTAGATGCAGTAGTGCTTGAAAGAGCAAATAAGTGTAGCTTTAATTGTATTGGCGTTATAAATCGCTGTCTCTATTGCTTCAATCACAATAACGTATTCGAAGTAGTTAAAACCGTGCTAACCACGTGCTAGCCCTAAACATAAAAACCAAGCTGTCGAGAAGTTTTGTACACTTCTTCTTCTTACCTAATGTTAGCAGCCTCGTTGACAAACCTCCCCCAGCCGAAGAGCGGCGGGCCAGGAGACCAGAATGGAGTAGGACCAGAATCGAAGAAGAATGTCAGACGTGGAGGCTCAATCGGCGCTGCTAGGATTGTGCGACAACCAGGGCCTGCTTGACACCATCATGTACCGCTCGAAACGCAACAGCACCGCTAAGGTCGTGATAGATTGAAATGAAGATATATGTGCGAAATAAGATCATTTCACGGAAAAAACTCTTGGCTTGCGCGACTGATAAGCGCATCGTTTGGTAATCCCAATCGATAAATTTTAATTAACGCGTGTTCCATGGTGATACAGCGAAAAACGATTAAACGATCCTATGGGGTAAAGAAATCGTTTATCACGATCGCTTATTACCGATCGGTAGTGATCATATTCAAATAAGTTATTCATTAGTGACCCCCATGAACACAAATCGAACCCCCGACCTCATGCATGGCAATCAAACGCGCTAGTACTACCGCCATGCCCGGAGGCTGGATTTGAATAGGGTACAATTGATATTATTGAATGAAGGAGTCCCACGGGGTGTTGGACATATAAACACGAATAAAGAGTTAGGTAATTTTAAAATGTAGTGGTACCAATATCGGAGATGAGCTTCGGATAAAAGGAGCTTTACTACTAATTTAATAAATAATTATCATGAAACATTTTGTTCAACAGTTACGTCACAAATTTCGTATCTTGATTCATCAACTATTATTAACGGAGAATCTGCGCTTAAAATGTTTCCTTTTGATCGTTAAAATTTTGAATATTAACATTTAATTTGGTAGATTTTTTGTCAATTATTTTAACAAAAACGGTACAGTGTACCCTTTAAATTCGAACAGAAAAGAAAAGAATGTGTGTGTCAGCTTTCTGACGAATAAACAATCACGACTGGAGTTTACTATTTAAGTGCGGACATGTCATTGAAATTTACAATAGGCTAAGTACAGAAAAAAAAATAATCACCTATCTTGGATTGAAAATCGTCCTGGGCTTTCACAATAATAAAAGACCCCTATACAATCCGCGGAGTCAAGAACCATGTACCATCAAATTATTAAAAAAAACATTACTCATCTTGATATCAAGCACAAACAGAACTGAATTCATATCCGGACCCCAAATACCCCAGAAATTGATACCCATGTTCGTATTACCTTTGATTACATAATGATAAAAAAAAAAATGCAATTATGCGTTACCGGCAACCGTCTTACAAATGAAATTTGTACGTATAGAGGTATAAGTAAGACTGAGTTTTCTGCGTTTTGCCATGCGTTAATTAGTGAAATTCGCTTATTAAATTCTCTAGTGCATAATGGTTGATCATTTGCACAAAAGTTAACGATGCTATCGTTGTGCGAATGTTACCGATGTTCGATTCAAACTTCCTCACACTTCTATATTTGCAAACCGGGCGCGGGTTTTTGAAATCCAAGGATGGGCGGATTTAACCCAAAAAGATATTAAGATCCCCGCATTAAAAACTCCTTTTTGGTTAAAATGGACATTGAGACCTATTCTTCCCTCGTACCGATAGTATATTGTATTTTGGTTTTCAACATACGTCTTATACTAGGACCAAACACATTTTTGTTATATATGGTATATCAAAATCGTAAAATAATCCCGTAAAAAATTAATATAAATTTAAGCAATACACATAAAGGATGCTAATATAAGCACCAATAAATCATGTGATATAATTAAAAATCAGACCACCCAATCCGGCTGTCCTTTGAGCGAGGCCAAAGTCGGATAGTAAAACGGACAAGTTCATAAGTTTGTGTTCCAGCAATATACTTAACGTTGCTGTGCAAATACGTGGAATATGTAATCGTAACAAATAATTGTATCTCGCTTACTAACTTCGTCTTGCACTCTAGGCTAGAAGTATCGCGTCCGGTGGGGTTGCAGATAATGGTTAAGTTGTTTGTAGGTTGATGAAGTAGAAGACTAAGTAGGCTGTTTTGTTATTAACATCCGTTAGAGCCAAGCTTCATATCATTTAAAGTTAAAATATCGTATAAATAAAGATTTAACTGTTTATCAAACGCCGGTTAAAAGTATCCTATCCGTGTTTCATCTACCGGAACATGTGAGAGGTTAAGTAAGATTTCCTAACGATTCGTTCTTTCGTCTAAATGTCAAATTTCAGCGCTCATATTGGGGTGGATTCCAATAATAATTTATTTTAAAGCTATCGTGCAATGAAAGCCCACCCTTTTTCCCTAGACTGCTTATAAAATAACTATTGAGTCTTTTTTCAGTCCAGCCAACTCTATCGATTTTTTCAACAAGCTAAACCGCGATTTTAAGATATTGCTAGAGTGATAAAAAATCATCATCATCGTACCGTATCCGCTCCCTATGTGGAGTATATGGATTACACAAACCGCCTCCAGGCCAAGCGATCGGCCGCCAGCTCCCGTGCATCCTCCCAAGTCAAGTCCACGTCCCGCAGGTTTGACGTAAACTGCCGACGAATTGTCAACAGTGGACGACCAGGACGCCGAGAACCTGATGCCTTGTAAAATAGGCAAGCCTAGGCCATATAGTAAACATAAACATAAATAAACATATATAGTAAACATAAATTAAATGATTTGCTCTTTCTGTTCAAAGTATTAAAATCTATGTTTGATTGTTGTCAACTAACAAATTTGATTAGTATACGAGTGCCTGGTCGAGTTACCCGTAGTAATGCACTATTTTACTGTAGCCAATCATCGACCAATTACAGTGCTAACTCACCGATACGAAGAATGCACGCACTGGCTAACAAGTATACTAAAAATATTGATGTTTTCAACACAAATCTAGTGCATTTTAGGGAGCAGTGTCTGGATGCCATCTCTGGCGGTAATGAATAGCTACCTACTGTGTAATCATTTAAAAATGTCTATGTAAAAAGCCCTATGGGCGTAAAAACAATAAAATAAAATAAGAACGCACACCTATTTATTCTTCTAAGACACGTATTCTCAATACTCAGAAGGCTGTTTTTCGTAAAGTTGAATCTTCCCTTTTATATCTATTCTCTCGAGAGTAGAACAGAATAATATATGACGGTAAGCCGCCGGGATTTGGTGGAATTTTCTTTGTATTACTCCCGCATAAGCAAAGCTCCGCGGGTGTAAGGTTATCAAAAAACGTCACAATTTGTTCTGACATGTCGTTATTTCAATTTATTTATTTATTTAATTACAGGTAACTCTACAATGTGACAATATCTATAATTTTACATTTTACCATAATAATTACATACACGGTTTTATTGCACATCAATTCCAGAATTACACAGCATTATAATACTCGTATACAATTTACAGGTTTAAAAAAGCTTCAAGTACCTTGCATACATGTGTTCAATCAGAGGTTATAAAAAGATTTCAAATTCCTCCTATTGAAATAATTCTTACGACGATTAGATTGCGTCTCGCCCAAGAACCAATAAAATATTTTTTACAACAATATTGGATTTCTAAAAAAAGGACGACAGCAGGTTGAATTCTGTTGAAACGCGATCTCTCAGGCGAATGTGCGGAGAAAAAAAACATGTATGATAGGTGTCCTAGTGTCGAAATTAGAGCAGAATGCGCGGCTGAGATGAGCATCATCAACAAAATTAATAAAGGCCGAGAAAGACATGGCGTGATCAAGTACAAGTACTTTAAAGTTGGCATGTGAAAAATAATAATCGACGTGCGTGCACGAGAAGATGTATGGAATGTGCCAGGACAGAGCGGCGTGGCGTTCTATCCTCTCTGCCTACCTTTTCGGGGAAACGGCGTGATGGTTAGTTAGTTAGTTAGTGAAATCCTCTTTCTAAACGGGGTTCGACTCCCGAAACGGTCAGCATAAAATATTGTTCAATTGTGGTTTTTCACAGTTCACTTGGAAATATATCATTTTGTGTGGTACCCTGGACTATCACTGGTCATCTAGATTTCTCAGTGCTCTATGAACCACAAGGGAAAGCAGTCGTAGTGAATATCAGCTATCAGCTCTAGGAATATTTATGACAGACGGTGTCTCTGATAGCAAAGTTTAGTCAATATTTTTTTTACTTTTTATCTATGAGATAAATATTTTATCTTCATTTCAATTGCAAAAAACAGGTCGATTACCGATAGCCAACATACATAGCGTCACACAGTCTGCTAAACGTTAAAACTAACTAACTAACCATCACGCCATAACAGGCAGAGAGGATAGAACGCCACACCACTCTGTCCTGACATACTTCCTTTGCTTCCTCTACATTCATACGTCTTCTCATGCACATACGCCGATTATTCCGACTTTTCACATGTCCACCTTCAAGTACTTGGTCATGCCACGTCTTCCTCGGATTCTTCATACAGGCACACTTGCATTTAAACTTCTTTTAGCCGTTCTTTCATCACTCGTTCGCTCCACATGACCAAACCATCGTAAAAGCCCTTTCTTAATTTTGTGGATAATGCTTATCTCAGCCTTGCACTCTGCTCTAATTTGGACATTTGTACACCTATCATACATAGTCTTACCACACAGAGAGATGACATTTCAACAGCATTCAGTCTACTTTCATCCTTGTTGTTTTTCAACACCACGCTTCACTACCATACATAAGGGTTGGTACCAGAACTCCGTTAGAAATAATACAGAAAATGTATTTCTGGGTTATTATGCCGTGTTTTTGGGCTTTCGAGAAAATTTGTTTGAAATTTTTCTGTGACAAATAAAAATTAAAAATATTCCTCGTAAAAAATATATTAAAAAACGGTACTACCGGCCTTTATATTGTACCTTTAATGAGTAGAAATTTTGTTTTTTTTTCAATCTACTTCAAAAGTCATATTACACATTCGACTCCAAATATGATGTAGATTCACCAGTTTTCGTGTTGTACTGCGAGTTTTGTTACTCCATGTATAAATGAATACTTTTAGAATTTGACATCTCAACAGAGACTAGAAGTTTAGAAGGGAATATGGATATCTAGGCGTTTACAGGGCTTATGACCTGTCATTGGCTGGGTTAAGTGGCCACTTGGTGTACTACAACATTCTCCATTCCGCCCATTTTGAATTTCGTAGCCCGGAATGTTGTAGTACATCAAGTGGCCGCTTAACCCAGCCAATATCATAAACCCTGTAAACGCCTAGATAACCCACATTCGTTTCCAGAGTTTCTCTGTCCCTGTTGGGATATCAATAATATCTGATTTAAGCCCAGCATGGGTGTAATCCAGTAATTTGTCTACAAGTATTTGTATACATTCAAAATGTTGTAATTTATTTAATCAAATTAACACTATCTTTAAATAAAACTAAATAATAACCCGCATTTTAATAAGAATTTGTGCTAACTAACTAACTAACCATCACGCCATTTCCTCGTAGGGGTAGGCAGAGAGCATTCCCCATTTCATCTTAGCTGGTAAAAGTTATAAGCATAACAAATTGAAGATTCATCTTCAGGCGTTTCCTAGTAGGTGATACAATTCGGTAAGAATCTCACTTGCAATCATAAAGGTTTCTGCTAAAATGCTTAGCAATTTTCTCAATGGATGACAGAGAGTTCACATGTGAAGCATCGCGCCATTTTACTGTATATTGGCAGATATGGATATAAATTACTAGGTGAAATGGGGAATGTTGTAATACATAAAGTGGCCACTTAACCCAGCCAATGACAGGTCATAAGCCCTGTAAACGCCTAGATATCCATACTCCCTTCCAAACTTCTCGCCTCTGTTGAGATGTCAAATTGTAATTGTTAGCCCGCAATGGGTGAAATCCAGTTTTTGTCTACAAGTATTTGGACACACTCAAAATGTTGTTTAATACTTTAACGCCCGCTATATACGGGACAGTTTACTGCGCAGTTTTCTATGCAGTCTGAAAACGGTCCCGTATACAACGAAAACTGTTTAAAAAACTGCGTGCTTATGTCAGATTTGAGCTGTCATGACAGTTAATGTTTTTTATGTAAACGTTTAAGTAGACATTGGTTTATTGTATGCTTTTAAATACGTAAAAAACCAATAACATATTTACATAATTAGCTAAATATACAATTTCCTGAGAGCAAACATACGATAATAACTTACAATCGCGTTTCAAAAATACACATATTTAGCGTGTCTTTTGACAGACTGCACAGTTTTTTGAACAAGAAACTGTCCCGTATACGGCGGGAATTAGTATAATAATTACTACCCCGCGGCTTGATCCGACTTACAATCATGTTAAAATACACCCCCTTAAAGATTTCCCTTCGTCATTCTTTTTATTTAGCCACCCCTCAGTCTGAGCTGTTTTTTGTTAAGTCAAATCTTTGGGGTCGAGTAAGTACTGTATACATAATACATAGAGTAACAAAGCTCGTAGTACAACCCGAATACTGGTGAATCTACATCATATTTGGAGTTCAATGACTTTTGAATTTGAAGTTTGAAAAAAACTTTTTTTTTTCTTCTCGTAAAAACTTTGATTATTCATCATCATCATCATACCATATCCGCTCCCTATTCGGAGCATATGGATTCCACACGCTGCCTCCAGGCCGAGCGATCGCGCAACCTCCCAAGTCAGGTCCGCTTCCCGCAGCTCTGACGCAAACTGCCGGCGAATCGTCAACAATGGACGTCCGGGACGCCGAGAACCTGATGCCTTGTAAAACAGGCAAGCCTGGTCAAGGGTCTCGGGAGGCAATAAGTATAGCAGACTAAGTAAAATTGCAGAAATTTTTATTAAAATTCTGTTTTTTGCTTTTGTTTTCTTTATGGATAGTATTAATTTGACTTAATAAATTAGCAAAAAATTAGAAAAAGGGCTTTTACGATGGTTTGGTCATGTGGAGCGAAATGAGTGATGAAAGAACGGCTAAAAGAAGTTTAAATGCAAGTGTGCCTGGATGTAGAAGCCGCGGAAGGCCGAGAAAGACATGGCATGATTAAGTACGTCAAGTACTTGAAAGTGGTCATGTGAAAAGTCGGAATAATCGGCGTATGTGCATGAGAAGATGTATGAATGTAGAGGAAGCAAAGGAGGTCTGTCAGGACAGGAGTGGTATGGCGTTCTATCCTCTCTGCGTAACCCTACGGGGAAATGGCGTGATGGTTAGTCAATTAGTTAGTTAATAAATTATATTTGATAGCAATTTGTAAAACTTAAAAAAAAAAAAAAAACTTTGTCAATTTTTTCGAAAACTATGGGTCAAATAAAAAAATTCTGTTCTACAAAATTGACTCCAAATTCGATTCACTGGTTTCCCGCTTGTACATCGAGTTTTGTTACGCGTTCAAGTACCGTACGGCAGGGTGTAAATAAACGGTGGGGTGAACACGAACACTGGGGTCATCAGAAACGAAAGCAGAAAAGCAATTATTACGAGTCCCACTCTACTACTACTTTTCCTATGTACGCGTCTTGTGGTGCATAGGGCACTGCATTTGGTGCACCAAGTGGCAAGACGATCAGTTTTACGCTTCTCGGCCATTCCAAGGTGTCGCATATGAAAATTTGGTCGCCGCACTATATAACATATGTAAATGTCATTGATTCTATACAGAAAAGGTTTCTTCGCAATCTAACATTGAAATTCAATCTTGGCCAAACCCTGCAATTTTATGATCAGCGCCTTTTATACTGACAAGTTGGAAGTTCGGAGAAAAATTGCGGACTCAATGTTTCTTCATAATATAATAAATGGCAAAGTTGATTCTATATTCTGCTTGGAAAATATAACTTTGAATATTCCAAGTCGGCGGTTGAGATCACATAAAACATTTTTTGTCCCAACTTTTGACAATAAAATGGCGCACTTTTTTTTTATTATTTTTTTTTTTTTTTATTAAAAATGAAATCTATGCAATCTTATGATATTTGCACATATTTCAATTTGTAAATACTATTTTCAATAAAGCCTAAGCGGTTTGTGCTTGAAAATAGGAATCGAATCGTGTCGATTAATTCCTTTAATTCCTTATCTCGAATGTTAAGACTGTACAATGACATAGAAAAACATTTAAATATTGATGTATTTAATGATAGATGGGGTGAATTCAAGAGGAACTTGAAATCTTTTTACAACCTCTGATTGAACATATTTATGCTAAGTACTTGAAGCTTTTTTAACCCTGTAAATTGTATACGAGTATTATAATGCTGTGTAATTCTGTAATTGATGTAATTATTATGATAAAATGTAAAATGATAGATATTGTCACATTGTAGAGTTACCTGTAATCAAAATAAATAATAAATAAATTTAATCTTCCGTTAAAAGTAAACGCTTCTAGCAGAGCCGTCTCGGGGCGGGACTCCCCTCCGCTAATTTTTCTTTTCAAAATTGAATTTCGCGAAGGGTGCGCGTGCCGTGTGCCGTGCGCTCGTGAGAGGAGAGGTGTCTACCTACACCCTACACGTCCGGGAATATTACATTCCCAGTCAACTAACTAACTAACCATCACGCCATTTCCCCGTAGGGGTAGGCAGAGAGGATACAACGCCATACCACTCTGTCCTGACATACTTCCTTTGCTTCCTCTACATGCATGCATCTTCTCATGCACATACGCCGATTATTCCGACTTTTCACATGTCCACTTTCAAGTACTCGGTCATGCCATGTCTTTCTTGGCCTTCCGCGGCTTCTACATCCAGGCACACTTGCGTTTAAGCTTCTTTTAGCCGTTCTTTGATCACTCATTCGCTCCACACCACCAAACCATCGTAAAAGGGCTTTCTTAATTTTGTGGATAATGCTTATCTCAGCCTTGCACTCTGCTCTAATTTGGACATTTGTACACCTATCATACATAGTCTTACCACACAGAGAGATGACATTTCAACAGCATTCGGTCTACTTTCATCCTTGTTTTTTTCCTTCCTTTTTTTTTCTTTTCTTAACACCACTTATCAAATTCCACCGCCTAAAGGCTCCAGCGCTCAGGCCAATACACGAAACGTGTGACGTGGATGTCTTGTGATGACGTAGATGCCTATTGATGTGGTAGTGACTGTCAAGTATGGAATGTCACTTCTCTGAAATTCTACGTGTACCTTTTTAAAATATTAAATCGGTAAATTTGATCACCTCGGTTCGTAATATGAAAATAACGTATTTCAAATTAGCAAATTCGGTTCCATTTTCGAACGGAACCAATTTTAAATTTGACAGTTTCGAAACCGGAGCGTTCCGCTTCGGCGTTCGAATCTCCGATTTTACCCTCGGCCAGTTTCGAAAATGGAACACGCTCCGTTCGAAATTTGAAATATTTTCATGGGGTCTCGTGGACAAATCATATCGCGCGAAATTAGAATTCCGAATGCGAATTTGAATAATTCGATCGTTCCTCAAGGCGGGCCAATGGATGGGCGAATATGGCGTCTACAAACATACCAATAGAAAAAAAAGGACGATAAAATAAAGAAAAATACAAAATTGAAATGCGATCTCTCAGGCGAATGTGTGGTAAACTTTGCATAAAAATTAGACTTATGTCGAAATTAAAGCAGGCACTATCGACAAAATTAAGAAAGGTCTCTTACGATGGTTAGAGTTACGAGTCGAGAGAGGCCGAGAAAGACATGGCATGATCAAGTACAACAAATACTTGAAAGTAGTTATGTGAAAAGTAATAATCGACGCGCGTGCACGAGAAGATGTATGAATGTGGAGGAAGCAAGAGAAGTACGCCAGGGCGGAGAGGCGTGGCGTTCTATCCTCTCTGTCTATCCCTTCGGGAAAATGGAGTGATGGTTAATTAGTTAGGAACATGCGTGTTGAATGGCCCAACCAGCGGAATCGCCTAGCTGATGTTTGACTGACATTCCATACCAGTGGTTGCTGCGTCCGCTGCCTCTCCTGAAGAATTAATAACGAGGTGGTTAAATGAAAACCTGGTCGTCCACTGTTGACAATTCGTCGGCAGTTTGCGTCAAAGCTGCGGGACGTGGACTTGACTTGGGAGGATGCACGGGAGCTGGCGGCCTGTAGGCAGTTTGTGGAATCCATATGCTCCACAAGGGAGCGGATATGGTATGATGATAATAAATTTTTTAAAAATTAAGTGTATTTATGCGTTTTTCGTTTTAATAATAAATAAATACATTTCGACATTGTCTATTTACCAATAATATTTGTTTGAATATTCGACTTAGCCAAGCTAATCTAGCCGTGCAAATATTTATAAAGAGAATAATATATACATTTATCTACACACCCTCTTCCGTACCCCGATCCCGAGCAGCGATCACAAATGGGGTTATATAAAATTATCTTACATGGTCGATAAAAAAAATCAGTGCCAGTCGATGGTACCATGTTCAAACTGACACCGCTTTCATCTTTCCTTCCGCACGTAATTTTCTGTGAATGCAGAAAAATAAAACAAAGAATCACAATTCTACGCGTGCAATCCGTTTGTTAATCAGATAATTAATAAGCCAGATACGATCATTTAAAGTTTCGTGACTTTTTGTGTATTTTTTTTGAATTCACATAAAATTATGTGCTACAAGACTTTTACTTGTCCGCCTCGTAGCATAGTGGTAGCGCATTTGGCTACCGCTCATGGGGTCGCGGGTTCGATTCCCGTGGGGGTCCACATGAAATATTTATTTACGTGTGATTTTAATATAATTATTTCATGTGTGATACCTTGGACTGGTACTGAAGCTTAAAAGACTGATCATCCTACCTTCATGTAATAAAATGATCATTATACACTGCGCTTGGAGTACCGATGCAGTGCTCTATGCACCATTGGGTGCGGATAAGGGAAAGTAGTAGTATAAAGTAGACTATTATATATTAAAGATCAAGCAGACATAAGAGTTTTTAAAAAAATTATAAAAAATTATCTAATAAACAATTGTCATTACAGTATGCAGGAATATTTTGATAACCCATAACATTATTTTATAATATTGGGTATCTTATTTAGTTTCTTCTTTTGTCATATTTTATTTTAGATTTATTTTTTTTGTATATGGTTGACTGGAAGAAATAGCTAGAAGCTATAAGTCCGCCAATTGAATGTAAAATGTATATTTCCTTACCTTCAATAAAGATTTTTATTATTATTATTATTATTATTATTATTGCAATTTGTCATCTCAACAGAGACGAGAAGTTTGAAGGGAATATGGATATCTAGGCGTTTACAGGGGCTTATGACCTGTCATTGGCTGGGTTAAGTGGCCACTTGATGTATTACAACATTCCCCATTTCACCTAGTATTTGACATCCATATCTGCCAATGTACAGTAAAATGGCGCGACGCTTCACATGTGAACTTCACTCTCTGTCATCCATTGAGAAAATGGAAAAATGGGGAATGTTGTAATACATCAAGTGGCCACTTAACCCAGACAATGACAGGTCACAAAGCCCTGTAAACGCCTAGATATCCATATTCCCTTCCAAACTTCTCGTCTCTGTTGAGATGTCAAATTGTAATTATTAGCCCGTAATGGGTAAAATCCAGTTTTTGTCTACAAGTATTTGGACACACTCAAAATGTTGTTTAGACTATTAGTGATTCATCGATGTACCAATGCAGTTTAGTTATTGTTTATTTCTTGAATTTAAACATAATGATTACTACGACTGCCCCCTGCACGAGATGTATCAGCTAAATCCCAACACCAACCTACGGGGCCACAACTGGAAGCTCTATCCTCCCCAGTTCCACCTCAACCCCAAGAGAAACTTCCTTCCCAGTAGGGTGGTTTCAGACTGAATAAATTGCCAGGCCTAGTTGTCCACTCCACTACGGTCAACCAGTTCAAAAACCGTTTAGATGCAGAAGGCAGACAAGAAGCAGCACAAAAGATATAGGCCCACCCTTTCCCTAGACTGTTTTAAAGACTATTGAGTCTTTTTTCAGTCCAGCACAACTCTACCGATTTTTTCAACAAGCTAAAACGCGATTGTTAGTGTGATAAAAATACGGATGAATTTACGTTATGTACGCGAACAAATGCTTTCATTGTACCCCTACCACTGTCTCGGCTTATGTATTATAAATTGTCATTGTTTCCATCACCCAAACCAACCAGAGTCGGCCCAAATTAACAGTAGTAGGGTAATGTTAGTTTCTACCCCGATCATTATTTATTAGTTATTACAACCACGGGCGTGGAGACCGGTATCCCGCCTCGCCAGGCCCTTCATCCCAGACATCCACCCGTGCATCCGCGGTCAGGGTTTCAATGAAGGGGGGATTGGGGAAAAGAGGGGAGGGGACAGAACGCATGTCTCACACTATCATCCTATCTGGCAGACAATATTTCATACGTCCCTATTATTATTGTTATAGGTAGCTTTTGCTGGTGCGCCTATAGCCTATACAAAAGATATAGGCGCACTGGCAAAAGCTACCCATAACAAATTTTTTTTTATTTAATACTGTTTGTCGATAAATTTATCGAGTGCCATTCAGAATCGTGGCACCGCTCAGTCGAAATCTCTCGCTGTTTATCGTCTGCATACATCCTGTCGGTGGTTTGCGTGGCTTAAGCCAAATCGCACCATGAATAACTTACTGCATCAACTCGTAATTATTTGTCGAAAGCGAACTGAGAATCCACGTCACAGCTCACATCAACCGTCACATTTCTGTCCAAGAAACATGTTTCTATCCCTGTCCCATGTCGAGATATTGATTTTCTAAACTAACTAACTAACTAACCATCACGCCATTTCCCCGTCGGGGTAGGCAGAGAGGATAGAACGCCACACCACTCTGTCATGACATACTTCCTTTGCTTCCTCTACATTCATACATCTTCTCATGCACATACGTTGATTATTCCGACTTTTCACATGTCCACTTTCAAGTACTTGTCATTTATTTATTTTATTTATTTAAGGATGATTTATAAAGCCCTATTTTCGCGAGAAATCGCCTCAAGAGCGCTGTACAATAAAGAGGCTAGACCACAACACGTTTTGCAGCTACCAAGCGCATGAACGGTTGGGGTTCTATTCTAGTCTCCTACAGTTAGGGACTTGCATAATAAAAGAAAATATTTTGAAGTTAATTAATTTACATAGATTAATATTGAAACTAGTAAATTATATAGGTAATATTACAAAGGTATAGAACAAAGGTGATAGTTACAAGTTTTTAAAAGTTGAAATTAGTTTTAAAAAGGCACTTAGACTTGAAGTTTAACTGTGTGGGAGACTAGACCACCATCTTGCAGCTACAAAGCGCATGGATGGTTTGGAATCTAGCCCCCTTAGTAAGATCTAACTTGATTTTAGTACCCTAAGTAGTACTAAGCAAAAATTAACTTTCCGGAAGGCTGTACCACTACTCATCTTGCAGCTACAAAGCGTCATGTCTTTCTCGGCCTTCCTCGGCTCCTACATCCAGACACACTTGCATTTAAACTGCTTTTAGCCGTTCTTTCATCACTCATTCGCTCCACATGACCGAACATCGTAAAAGCCCTTTCTTAATTTGTGGATAATGCTTATCTCGGCCTTGCACTCTGCTCTAAATTTGGACATTTGTACACCTATCATACATAGTCTTACCACACAGAGAGATGACATTTCAACAGCATTCAGTCTACTTTCATCCTTCTTTTTTCCAACACCACGCTTCACTACCATACATAAGGGTTGGTTCTATAGCTCCTGTTCTCCTCTATGGCTGCGAATCATGGCACCTAACCAGGGCCCAAAACAGCAGACTTCTGAGTGCAGAGAATAGGTGTCTTAGAAGAATATTAGGTGTGCGGTGGTTCGACTTTGTAAGGAACGCAGAGGTGAGGCAACCCAACCCTTGGTATCTACTGTCATCCGGCGAAGGCGTTTCCCCATATACTACGCACGCCTCCCGAGAGCCGCCACCATGCCTGCCTATTTCACAAGGCGTCTGGTTCTCCACTGTTGGCAATTTGTCGGTTGTTTGCGTCAGACACACTTCGATCAGCTACATCTACAGCTATAGGCAGGGTTTTAGTACCGATCCGTAATCAGCGCACAAAATTTGGAGAACGCGCTTTTGCGGTTGCGGGCCCTGTGGCTTGGAATGCTCTCCCACCAGAAGTGCGCAACTGTGAGAGTGAAGTGATGTTTCGAAAGAAACTTAAGACCCATATGTTCTCTAAATCTTTTGATTAATTTTGATAATTGTAATTTTTTACTCAGAAATTGAGTTTTCATTCACTTTAAATTTATCATTTAATTCAATATTTGAAGCGCCCTTGAGCTGCCTATATTTATACGAAAACGGCGCTATATAAGTTATCCATAATAATAATGCACGGGAGCTGGCGGCCGATCGCTTGGCACGGAGGCAGTTTGTGGAATCCATATGCTCCACATAGGGAGCGGATATGGTATGAAAAAAAAAACTAACTAACCATCACGCCATTTCCCCGAAGGGGTAGGCAGAGAGGATAGAACGCCACACCACTCTGTCCTGGCACACTTCTCTTGCTTCCTCCACATTCATACATCTTCTCATGCACGCACGTCGATTATTCCGACTTCTTACATGCCCACTTTCAAGCACTTGTTTTACTCGATCATGCCATGTCTTTCTCGGCCTTCCTCGACTTGTACATCCAGGCGCAGTCGCATCATGTATTTTTTTAGCCGTTCTTTCATCATCCATTCGCTCCACATGACCGAACCAACGTAAAAGACCTTTCTTAATTTTGTCGATAGTGTTTATCTCAGCCTTGCACTCAGCTCTAATTTCAACATTAGTGCACCTATCATACATAGTTTTACCACACATTCGCCTGAGAGATCGCATTTCAACTGCATTCAATTTACTTTCATCCTTATTTTTCCAACTCCATGCTTCGCTTCCATACATAAGGGTTGGGTACCAGAACTCCATTATGCACTGCCAATTTAGCCTCTTTTGATAAGCACTTATTAGATACTACCGACTTTAAGGCACCATTAACTCTGTTACCGGCACTAACCCTCCTTTCAATGTCCTTGTCCATATTTCCATCTCTAATAAAAAATTACGGAATTTAAAAATATACGACACTGTTAAAAACACTAGTTTTGTCGGCATTTCGCATCTATCGCGTCTCTAGTAATCATATTTGATTTTGCGATATTGTGGCTTATCACCTCCCCCCCTGGCTGCTGTTGAATATAACGACCTGAAGTGAAGCACCCCGTATAAGCGGGTAAACACTAAACACAATCGCCCTGTAGGTTTCCCACGGGAGCCCTTAGCCGGCCGGCGGGCGCAGCGGACCCATTGTTTGAAAGAGGAGAGGCCATATGCTCTGCCTTAACAATGAAAAGTAAAAGTAAAAGTAAAAGTACAGGAATATTATGTTATGGAACTCTGTCTCATTGTTAAAACAAGACCAGATGATTTTTGCAAACTTGAAAAAATACACGATCATAACACCAGAAACAAAAATAAATTACAGATACCCCTAACAAAATACACATGTGTTCAAAAAGGGCCTTATTTTATGGCAATCAAGGTATATAATAAGTTGCCAAAATATATTAAAGATCAAGCAGACATAAGAGTTTTTTTAAAAAATGATAAAAAATTATCTAATAAACAATTGTCATTACAGTATGCAGGAATATTTTGATAACCCATAACATTATTATATAATATTGGGCATCTTATTTAGTTTCTTCTTTTGTCATATTTTATTTTAGATTTATTTTTTTGTATTATGGTTGACTGGAAGAAATAGCTAGAAGCTATAAGTCCGCCAATTGAATGTAAAATGTATATTTCCTTACCTTCAATAAAGATTTTTATTATTATTATTATTATTATTAACTATTAATGCGCACTTTAAACTAACTAACTAACTAATCATCACGCCATTTCCCTGAAGGGGTAGGCAGAGAGGATAGAACGCCACACCACTCTGTCCTGCACACTTTTCTTGCTTCCTCTACATTCATACATCTTCTCATGCACGCACGTCGATTATTCCTACTTCTTACATGCCCGCTTTCAAGTACTTGTTTTACTTGATCATGCCAGTCTTTCTCGGCCTTTCTCGATTTCTACATCCAGACACAGTCGCATCATATTTTTTTTTAGCCGTTCTTTCGTCATCCATTCGCTCCATATGACCGAACCATCGTAAAAGACTTTCTTAATTTTGTCGATTAAATGCCCCCCCTGCACTCTGCTGTAATTTCGACATTAGTACGCCTATCATACATAGTCTTTAAAGCAGTCTAGGGAAAGGGTGGGGCTTTCATTGTGGGATCCATATGCTTCAGATAGGGAGCGGATATGGTATGATGATGATGATGATGATGATAGGCAAATAACTATGCAATTAAAAAATAAAAAATAACATGTGTGCAGTTCACAGCAGGTAGAAGTGAAACCTTAATAAACCTAAGCCGAGAGAGAATGAGATAAATGCAGTATCAGGAGAGGGGATAATTATAGGATTTATTTATTATAATTATTGGTACCCATTCGATATTTTTTTTTCATATTTTATTCATGATCCATGTCTTCAATTTTCTACAAGTGACCGTACAAGCGGCTTATAATCGCACTAAAGTACGAGAAAAAAGTTTTGTTTACGATTTTCCGAAATACATCTGTGAAATACCCGCGTCAAGGCTCCTTATCCCTCGGTTTTGCTACAAAATTTTGGGAAGTCGAATTCTACCTCTCCTTCATATAGATGAATAGAACTAAATTCTGTTTTATAGCCTAGGGACTCTACTCACATTTATAAGTCTAAGGTGTGCCCGGCGCGATCACATGGTAGACGTATCTGATGAGGTAGATGAGGTACAGCGGCCAGCCGGCGGAAAAACTTGTGTTATATCTCATTCTCTCGCAGGGGCTAATTCCCATAGATTTATATGTTTGTCTCTTTTTAGTGTCGCTTTTTCAAATCACTGACCCAAAATTCTAAAGAAAATTTCACTACGGAAAATTCAAAGGAAAAGCATTCTTCTGAGCCATACAGTTAAGTATCACATTAGACATTAGATAGTTTATTTACCTAACGAAACGAGTTTAGTTATGAAAGTGGACAGTTTGGCTCCGGAACAAAACAGCGCGCAGTTTCCTATTTTCTATAATGCTTTTTGCCATCTTCAAATAAATATGTAATGAATCGCATCAGGCTGTGAGTTCGTGTTTATTAGAGCGCAGTCAACTCCGACTACGTACAAAGACTTGTATTGGACTATACCCATGCTGGGCCAATATCAAAATGTTGTTAAATATACTGCTTAAATTATAACTAACTAACTTACTAACGATCACGCCATTAAACCCGTAGGGTGTAAGGCAGACACAGGATAAGAACGCCATACCACTCTGTCCTGATACGATACTTCCTTTGTTGTGTGTACATTCATACATCTTCTCAGTGGTGCACAGGCGATTTTTTTACGCCATGATTATTCCCGACTTTTTACAATGTCCACTTTCATGTACTTGTCATAGTACTTTCTCCTGCCTTCCTCGGCATTCTACATTCCAGGACACTTGCATTTAAACTTTTTTTGACGTTCTTTTCATCACTCATACTCGCTACAACATGACCGAATTCCGTCGTAGAAGCCCTTTCCTTAATTTTGTCGATTATGACGAAACGTTTGGGATCAGCCTTGCACTCTGCTCTAATTTGGACTTTTGTTACACCTCTCATACATGGGTCTTACTGCACACAGAGAGATGACATTTCAACAGCATTCAGATCTACTTTCGTACCTAGTACTTTTTCCACACCACGCTTCACTACCATACATATAGGCGATGGTTTCAGAAACTGAACACTTGTGTAACTCCAATAAAAAAACTGGTGAGACATTTTCAGCAGCGTCTTTAGTAAGTAAGTAAGTTCGGATGAGCCTTACCTACACCAATTAAGATTGATGGCCAAAAAAGCTTTTATGCAAAAATTCTCAACAGATGACTCCATGTGATGAAATTCACTTGTCAATGTGATATTTACGACACGCGAGATCATTTTATACAAGTTCAAAAAATTTGGCCATATATGGTTATCAGAATGATGGGCGGAATGGGGAATGTTTATAACACAAGTGCCACTTAACCCAGCCAATGACAGGTCATAATCCCTGTAACGGCCTAGATTAATCCACTATCGTTTCCTAGTAGTTTCTCTGTCTCTGCGCTAGCCCTTGGTGGCCACAACGGAACGGACCGGTAATGGAAGGCGGGAATTATTTGGCACCAATCCAAGGAGCGGCGTTCGTCGCGTCTACATATAACAAATTATATATATAATATGTAATGACATATTATTGTGCCAACATATACATGGTTGTAACAGAACTCGTAGTACAAGTAACCCGATATACTGGTTGAATCTACATCGTATTTTGGAGGGGTACTTTATGGATAGTATTAAATTTGGACTAAATAAATGATATTTGATATAACAATTTGTTTCTCAATGTCATCTCTAATTTTCTCGAAAACCAGAGGGTCAAAATTAAAAAAAAGAATATCTGCAAAAAAAAACTCCTAATATGATGTTAAGATTCACTGGTTTTCCCGCTTTGTACATACGAGTTTTGGTGACACCATCTTTGGGTATTTACGTTTATTTATTTATTTATTACATTTCACATTAGAATTTAATCACCAAAGAATGGGATGGCGACACAATCAGTAGGAGGACTGCCATGCTATATGATCTGGCCCGACAGTCAGACTAGATAGTCTTTCAGTGTGGTTTATTGCGTGTCGAGTCAGGGCATTGTTAGTAATTTATTACATGAACACATTGTAGTAACTAAAACATAATTGAATATTTTCATAACTTAGCTATAATAGAAACCAAGTCTGAGGATGTCACATAATTAGAATTTGCAAAACAATATTTTGCATACCAAATATTAATAATTATTATATGATATTTGTGCAGGCATTTATTACATTATTCCCTATAATTAAACCATTTCACGATAATAACTTAGGGCTTTGAGTGCTGCTTAAAATAAGTACATATTTTAACGTGTCTTTTAACGAGACTGTACAGTTTTTCCGACCATGAAACTCTATAGTTTAACTGACGCAAGAAACTGTACTGTATTGCTGACCAAGAATCTGTACAGTTTTCTGACCAAAAAACGTGTACAGTTTTCTGACAAGAAACGGTTACAGTTTTCCGACTAAGAAACGTTACCAGTTTTCTGACCAAGGTAAACTGTACAGTTGTTTGGTATTATTTTCTTTCTGACCAAGAAACTACAGTTTTCTGACCAAGAAACTGTACAGTTTTCTGACCTCGAAAAACTGTACATTTTTCTGACCGTACAAAAACTGTACAGTTTTGCGACCGAAAAATAACTATACAGTTTTCTGGACCAAAAAATAATAAAAAAAATAATGTACAGTTTTCTGACCGAAAACTGTACACAGTTTTCTGACTAAAAATGTACAGTTTTCTGACCAAGAAAAATGTACAGTTTTTTTGACCAAGAAAACTGTACAGTTTTCTGACCAAGAAACTGGCACAAGACACTATTAGATACAGCTTTCTGTCCCGTATAAAGAGCGCTTTGATTCAAATCGATCGAAAGTTAACAGATTTTCTCTGTCTTCATCTCCTTGGCTACCTCCCCCGACCCCCCGGACCCCCCGATTTTCACACGTCCATCTCCGCCACTGTTTGCTCATAATTCCCCATGGCATAGCGTCGGCTATGGGGCGGGGGAATGACTGATGATGGGAAGGTTTCAGTGTTTATAGCAAACTTCATGCTTTAAGTGGTGTGTTTAAATCTTAAGAGCAGGGGTCTCCAAACTTTCTAAAAGTCAAGAGAAACTCTGGAGACGAATGTGGATTATCTCGGCGTTTTCAGGGCATATTAGCCCAGCATGGGTATAATCCAGTTTCTAAACGTTTGTCTACCAAATGTTGTTAAAAAAGATTTACTGGTTAAAATATAAAGCAAATAAAAATTGGGAGAGACATCTTCAGGCGTCTTCTAGTAAGTAATTAAGTTCAGATGAGCTCTTACCGTACACCAATAAAGATTGATTGCCAAAAAATGCTTCAACCATCTTCTCAATAGATGTCACCAGTGAGAATATCAATTGTAACGTGAAACGTGGCAGGATAATTCATACCAATAGTTTCGAAATTTGTCATGTATGGTTATCAGGTGATGGGCGGAATGAGGAATGTTGTAATCCCAATTAATTCATCTGAAAATACTTTTCAAGTTTTTCAGTTTCAATGCCACAAAATGGCGTTTTATTTTCAATAATTTTTTTTTAATACAAAAAATAAAAAATATTCCACTAACCATGTGGTTATCCGTGGATTTCTTTAGGTTAGTCTTGGCATATAGAATCATCGTAAATAAAAATAAAACAATGAGAAACAGATTTGATTTTCAGCTGTGAAACTCATACAATATAAAGAATAACAATACATACATACAAAGGTACATAGCAATGAGAAGTGAATATTCAAAAGTATCACCTATTTACTATTTGATTAAAATAGATTGCTCTTTGGTGGCCTTTTTAACAATGCTATCTTAACAATGCTGTTTAGTTCCCTAGGTAGAGAATTGAAGATTCTGGGGATCGCAACTGTTAATGATCTTTCGCCATAGTAATTATTGAATTTAGGAATGATTAACTTAAATACTTACTATAAACCGCCAACTTCAAACACCAATATCGGTCGATTCCTTTCTCTCCCCTCGTAAATATATCTCGAAACGTGCTTCTATTTTCCGATGTAATATTGTATATTTATAGTTTACATAAATATCCCGCAACTCTAAACACGTCTTCTCCCCCTTTCTCAGGCTCCCCCTCGCGCTGGGGTTCTCGTCGGAGCCGCAGGACGCGGCCGCCGCGGCGGGCGGCGCGGCGGCGCTGCAGTGCGCGGCGGCCGGCGGCGGCGCGCGCCCCGCGCTGGCGGTGGGCGCCCCGCGCCGCCGCTGGACGAGGCGCCGCCGCTCGACACCGCCGGGGACCCGCACAGGTGAGGAATTAGTTGAATAGTGAAGGACGATACTAATTATGTGCATAATAACGGAAACTTGACCTAATTACTGTTTACTTTGACCTAGTTACTATTGACTTTGACCTAGTTACTATAGACTGTGACCTGGAATCGGCGATCGTTCATGTTAAGAATTGTAACCCAAGGATGACGCTATTAATTTTAAGTATAAACTAGCGGACTTGACCTAGTTACTGTTCACTTTGACCTAATTACTAATCGACTTTGACCTAGTTACTATCGACTTTGACCTAGTCACTATCGACTTTGACCTAGTCACTATTGACTTTGACCTAGTCACTATCGACTTTGACCTAGTCACTATCGACTTTGACCTAGTCACTATCGACTTTGATCTAGTTACTAACTACTCTGACTTAGTAACTTACGACTTTGACCTAGTTACTGTCGACTTTGACCTAGTTACTATCGACTTTGACCTAGTTACGATCGACTTTGACCTGAGACGAAAGGGCGCACCTTCGTCCTGCAGCTGTTTTAGACACCGACACAGACACTTCTTATGATAATTTATGAAAATGACATTTATTCTGTACTTTTTCGCTAAAACTGGGTTTTCTTTAACTAAATATACGAGTGTATAAATTTAACTAACTATAAATCTTTAATTAGTATACGAGTGCCTGGTCGAGTTACCCGTAGTAATGCACTATTTTACTGTAGCCAATCATCGACCAATTACGGTGCTAACTCACCGATACGAAGAATGCACGCACTGGCTAATAAGTATACTAACAATATTGATGTTTTCAACACAAATCAAGTGCATTTTAGGGAACAGTGTCTGGATGCCATCTCTGGCGGGAATGAATACACACCTACTGTGTAATCATTTAAAAGTCCTATGGGCGTAAAAACAACAATAAATAAATAAATAAAAATATTTCGACGTTGGAAAGAGATAGAAACATGTTTCTTATGCCCGCTGTATACGGGACAGTTTCTTGTTCAGAAAAACTACACAGTTTCTTGTTCAGAAAACTGTGCAGTCTGTCAAACTTCTGTCAAAAGACACGCTAAATATGTGTATTTTTGAAACGCGATTGTAAGTTATTATCGTATGTTTGCTCTCAGGAAATTGTATATTTAGCTAATAATGTAAATATGTTATTGGTTTTTTACGTATTTAAAAGCATACAATAAACCAATGTTTAATTTTTAAAAAAAACTTGTATAATGTTAATTGCCAATATTATAAGAGCATCTAACAGACATTTTTTTGTATACCCACGAACAGGCTCATGCCTTTGTGGGATTTTTGTATATATATATATAAAAAAAATTTAAATCTTTTTCTATGTATTTCATGTTACTTTGTAATTTTCTGATAAATTGATTCACATATATGTATTTTGATGTAAACAAATTTATTATTAATAAATAAAAAATAAAAAAAAATGTCTACTTTAAACGTTTACGTAAAAAACATTAACTGTCATGTCAGCTTAAATATGACATAAGCACGCAGTTTTTTTAAACAACAGTTTTCGTTGTATACGGGACCGTTTTCAGACTGCATAGAAAACTGCGCAGAAAACTGTCCCGTATATAGCGGGCTTTAGACATCAAAATGTGGCAGTCGGTCAGTTTATTTTCGACGAAATAATACACAGTGCAGTATCGTATTAATAGTGCGATAGGTTCATCGCACTCTGTACCAGCCGTTCCCGACCTTGATATACGTAGTTACAAGCCTCAACCCCTTACAAACGGCCTTGACCCGCTCGCGACCCTGACTGACTGACTTCGCGCTTGCCTGTGCAGAACCGTCTCGAGCAACGGCAGCCTGCAGCTGACGGCGCTGGGCAGCGGCTCCCAGGCGGGCAGCTACCAGTGCATCCTGAGCGCTGATGGAGAGGGTACCATCGTGTCTAGGGTGGCCACGGTACAACTTCCCAGTAAGTACTTTGCTCATTTGTTTACTGTGTCCTTAACGGTAAATAACTATGTCAGTTTAAAATATTTTCTCAACTAGGTGGCTATTTTATTTTATTTTGTTAGGAACAATAACAGACAAAAGGATACTAAATATAATAAAAAAATATTTAAAAATATACCTAGGTAGACCAATTGCCCTTTAAAATTGTTCACATCGTGCTTAATTGAGTGACATACACACAATGATTAAGTAAATTTAAAAGCAAGAGTGATGACAAATATCTGGCGGACAACCTTCTCTTGAACCCACCTACGGAGCTTCCGAAGATGTCCCATCTGTACCTTCAGTGCTGTCCCTGTGTATTACATTGTACTCTCTGCACATACGAGAGAGAGGATTGTAATGCCCACTTTATTTGAGACAGTTTCTTGTTTGGAAAAAAGCTACAACAGTTTCTTGTTCAGAAAAAATGTGCAGTCTGTCAAACTTCTGTCAAAAGACACGCTAAATATGTGTATTTTTGAAACGCGATTGTAAGTTATTATCGTATTTTGCTCTCAGGAAAAATTGTATATTTAGCTAATTATGTATATATGTTATTGTTTTTTTACGTATTTAAAAGCATACAATAAACCAATGTCTTTTTAAACGTTTACATAAAAAACATTGACTGTCATGTCAGCTTAAATCTGACACTAGCACACAGTTTTTTCATGCAGTTTTGTCAAGGGACCGTTTTCAGATGCAACACAGAAACTGTGTAGTAAACTGCGCATATAAAGATAGCCAAATACCCCTGTATTGGAGAAAAAGCGCTCACTTAAAAATGTCTGGGATTACGCAGTCGTAAATGGCACGCAGAAGACCGATTTCACTTATTAGCGTTGTGTCAAGGTGACTATTTATAATTTTATGCAAGCAAGTGAGATCGATTACTTTTCTCCTTTTTTCTAAACTGTCCAGTTTAAAAAAATGCAATCGATCTTTATAGTTGTGTAATCTGCGACTCTGGATTGCGAATATTGTGCAAGTGTCTCATAGAAGATTATAATAAATAGTAAAATTTATTCAAAGGATGATTATTGAGTCTTTCTGTTAAGAGTTTGCTATTCTCTGATCCTCCTCCTTCGTTTCCCAGGTCTTCCTACCTTCGACGCCGAGCCCCACGACCTGGCGGTCTACCCGCGCCAGTCCGCCTTCTTTCCGTGCTCGGTGCGGGGCCGCGTGCCCGCGTACTCTAAGCCCATGGCCGTGGCCCGGCAGCAGCCACACGGCCCGCTGGACATCAAGGTATTCACAATTATTGGATGGGGGAAGCTTATAACAATTCAATCCGTGATAAGTCATCATAAATTATCACAACAGGTGGTATCCATGATGGGTGTAACAAAACTCGGCGTACAACCCGAAAACTGGTGAATCTACATCGTATTTGAAGACGATTGTGTAATATGACTTTTTAATCTGAGGTTGAAAAAATTTTTTTTTTTTCTCACAAAATTTTTTCATAAGTATGGCAGATTAAGTAATCATCATCATCATACCATATCCGTATGTGGAGCATACGGAATCCACAAACCGCCTCCAGGCCTAGCGATCGGCCGCTATCTCCCGTGCATCCTCCCAATTCAAGTCCACGTCCCGCAGCTCTGACGCAAACTGCCGACGAATTGACAGTAAATTGTATTTGATGACAATTTGTAAAAATTTATCGAAAAAAAAAATCAACTTCATGGGTCAAATAAAATAAAAAAATACAAAATCGACTCCAAATGTGATATAGATTCACTGGATTCCCGCTTGTACATCGAATCTTGTTACACATTGTATCATAAATGAAGAAAATTCACTTGATGTAATATAAACCATCAAAGTATCTAATGGTGTACCCCAGGGTACATATCTGGGTCTACCATTTTCTATGACCAATGTATTTCGAATGGACTCGTGTTTTATCATTTCAGATACAGTGGCTGAAGAACGAAGCGCCCATCCGAGGCACAGTCGCATTATATATTTTTTTAGCCGTTCTTTCATCGTCCATTCGCTCCACTTGACCAAACCATCGTAAAAGACCTTTCTTAATTTTGTGGATAATGCTTATCTCAGCCTTGCACTCTGCTCTAAGTACACCTATCATACATAGTCTTACCGCACATTGATGAGATCGCATTTCAACAGCATTCAGTCTTAAAGTGTACAAAATAAATATGGAAATTTTACAATAACGTGTGTATTCTGTTCCCAGATTGAGCAACAAGGCACAGCTGACCATCAACTCCGACCTGTCTCTGGCGGAGACCGTCACTCCGCCCAAGTTCTTGGCGGAGCCCCTCTCACAAACCGTCACGGAAGGTGAGCGCGCTGCAACAGGTCTGCTTTGTATTGCGTTCCTTCTCCTGAAGCGTAAGACTGATCACCTTGTCGCCCTGTTTCCAGGCTCGCCGGTGGCGATGGACTGCGCGGCGTCCGGCAACCCCCGCCCGGACATCATCTGGCTGAACAACGGTGTTGCCGTCGATCTGAAGTGAGTGATGGAACTGACTTGAAAATATGCTGTTTTGAATAAATTTTGCAGTATTGTCTAATTCGTGGGTACATTAGTCTGGGAGATCGCATTTCAACAGCATTCAACCTGCTTTTGTCCTTTTTTTCCAACTCCATCATCATCGTCATGCCACATCCGACACTGCCGACAGATTGTCAACAGCGGATGTCCAGGACGCCGAGAACCTGATGCTTTGTAAAACGGGCATCGTGGTTAAGCCTCTCGGGAGGCATAGGTAGTATATGGCCGAAACGCCTACGCCGGATGACAGTAGATACCAAGGGTTGGGTTGCCTCACCTCTGTGTTCCTTACAAAGTCAAACCACCGCACACCTAATATTCTTCTAAAACACCTATTCTCAAAACTCAGAAGTCTGCTGTTTTGGGCCCTGGTTTAGGTGCCATAGACTCTATGGCATAGAGGAGAACAGTAGCTCAATCACAGATGATTGTCGACGTGCTTAAAAACGTGCTAAGCATTTGACCGATCACCATTAACATACGTTCATATCACGGTCGCGTTGCCAAGCACCATAGATGAAAGGCATACTTTGACAAATGTTTCGTTTTATTGCTTTCTCAAATTGATTTAAAGCAAATAAATGGCATGATAAATTGTGCACAAACAATTAAAACGAAATTATTTTACTTTACTTACAGTTTTGGCGTATTTTCCATATTTAAAAACGGTAATTAATAACTTTTAACGTCCATATTTAAAACGGTAATTAATAACTTTTAACGGATGTTCCATTGTGATCGCGAAAACGTTAAACATCCATGGTAAGAAATCGTTATCACGTTGCTTATTACCACGTCGACAGTCATCTGTGATTGAGCTACAAGAGTTACAAAGTCTAACTTCCAACTCCACGCTTCCAATTAACAGGCCGACAAAGATTTCTTCAATTTTTTTCTTGTCTCAGAAGCCTCAATATATCTCCATCTTGTTTCGATTCCAGCCACCTGGACAGCCGGTTCAAGCTGCTGGGCAGCGGAGTGCTGTACATCAGCTCTGTGACCGAGGCCGATTCCGGCAGCTACCAGTGCCGGGCCGACAACAGGGAGGACTCGCTCGACGCCACAGCCAGCCTGGACGTCCAGGTAACTAGCTCTTGTGAGAGTAGACCTTTTTTTATTTATTTTTTTTTCCCACTTTTCCCAAAGGCTGAATTGGTTTTTTGGTACGTGAATTTTCGTTTTTAAAAAGGAATAAAAACCTTCAATAAAAAACATTTCGGAATAGATTTTTATTGTTATTTTAAAGTTCAATTTTTTTATTGAAACCCTTTTTACCCAATCGTTTGTAAACCGATAATTATTTTTTAAAAGAATTTTAATGGTTTTTCTAAATTTTAAGTTTTTTTCCAGCATGAGGGTTTTTAAAAATTTGGGTTTTGGGATAGGGAAAAAATTATATACCTTTACAATCCCCAACGGGGGGTCGTTTTTATTTTTAAAAATGGCTTATCGACCTTAGTATGTTTTTTTTTAAAAGATTTAAATAAATTTTTTCCACATTCCACCCGTTCCTAAGCGGGCCCCGGACCGGCCCCCCAACGCCAAGGGGCTGGGCTTGGCCCGGGAGGGGGTTTTAAAAAGGGGGCCCCCGCCCCCGGGGACGCGGGTCGC
>JAGVSP010003013.1:0-25543 GCA_022494985.1 Micrasema minimum | reverse complement strand
AGATGGGTGACTCAATTACATATTTACAGTATAATTATTTTGGTGTGGTGATGGTAGGAAGATGTTGGGTAGTGTCCTGACGACGAGACGATCACGTCTCGAAACTGGTAGACGCGAAAAGTCTATGAGTCTAAGTAAAAAGACATTTGCGTTCTTATGATACAACATTATTTTAAAACGTGGGTGTTGTGTTACATTTCAGTAAAAATTCAACAAATTAATATACAAAAATGCGTAAAGTTTTATGTAGGTGTATCCCGGAAGTACAACAAAATTTAAAGTTGATGTTTCAATACATTTTTTTCTCTGACAAATAAAATAGGTCAAAATAAATACCGGTAACGAAATATTGTTAAATTGTAAATTGGCATTGGCATTGGGTACAGTGACTTATCAACGTGTTTTATTGGACAGTAGAAAATGAACGCGCTGAGCAAATTCAATTGATTCTTCCCTACAAGCGTAAAAACCTTTTAAAAGTTTATTCTTCCTTTTCAACATTTTGTATAAAAAGATTAATTACTTCAATGTAACAAATAACGCTGTCACACCCACATCAAAATAAATTCACAAACAAAAAGTTTTCACGCGTAGTTTATATCTCTGTTCCTGTATATCTGAAAAAATGAAAACCCTTATCAAAAGTAAACTAGCATTTATTCTAATTTTACAATACATCAACTTATATTTTTGTTACTACCCTTTCATTTTGTGATTGAATGTTTTAAAAATTAACTAATGTCAATGTTAAAAACTATTTAAAAAATGAAAATTAAGAGCGTTTCCATATTCGCCCGTACCTATTCAAGGCTTAGTAAATTTCTACATTCTATCGCCGTTATTTTCTAATAAATACTTGAAAATCATACTTAAATAGGTTTTTAGTTCCGAAAACACAAAATTAACATTTTGACATAAACATATTGCCATTTCATTCAGAGGTACCACTGAATGAAATGGCAATATGTCTATGTACTTACATAATATTCCTAATGTACTCGTACGCCTTGAAAAGCCAGAGCTGTTGAAGATAAACAAAACTTTTCCTATTAATCCTGATGAGCCCATTCGAAAAATTAACAACTTGTTTCAAGATACTCTGCTCTCGTTATTTAGGAATTATAAAACTAAATACAAAGTGATACAACATTGTTCCAAACCAGTTTACTCCCATCTTTCTCCATTTCTATTACTGTATTTGTCACGAAACAATAACAAACATATTATTATGTAATTTAGTACACTAGTAATTATATATAAAATGGTTTACACAAAATAATTTACAAGACCAGGCGTATGCAGCAACATTAAGTATATATTTCTTCTTTTCCCGTTGCGCGTTGGAGTTTATACAATTAATTTGCAGTTTTTCCATTCTTCATTTTGTCATTTTAACGTGATAACGTCTAATAAATCGATGAACGCCGGCTGCACACACGAAAAAGCATGACTCATTGTCACGTTCCGCCTGAGCCGAGTGTGCAAGCGAGAGCGCGGAACAAGCGATAGAGAGGCACGATCGGCCCAAGCGTTCGGTTTGTGACGCATCTATCTCTCTTCCACTCCATCGGCCGATGCGTCCGAGTAGAAAGAAGGGAGACAGCAGCAGCACACAAGTTACAAAGTGAAAGTGAAATTAACGAGTGCAAAAAAATAATGATTTATGGAAAATATTGTAATTTTCAATTAACTCCTGCTTTGTATTATACAACATAATGATAATTCAGTAATAATGACTTAATTCAATTCATGAAAGTATGCTATTTTTCATCAATGTTTTCTTATGACGTTATCACGTAAAATTATCGTCCGTAAACCGACTTTACAGACAACTAAAAGTTTTTTATGTACCTATGTTCCATGATGTGATGCACTGTACATTATCAACCGAAAATGCGTGCTACATGTTTCTTAAACGCACCAAAGTATGCAATTAATGGAAATATTTCTACATACATTAGTAGTAGGTACTTTGATATTCATACAAATTAAGGTAGCGGTTAATTCCCTTAGTTGTGCATTCCTCTGGGTACAAGAGGTTTGTTTAAATCACAGCTCACAACAAATACAGAATCTATATTAAAATCGATAATAATAAAGCACTTATATAAGCTTGCATAGCTTGAACATTGATTTAAACGCGATAAAATGTTTAATAATTTGCAAATACGTGGTAAATGTTAAAGTCTGGGTGAATCTTGTATACTCGTCTCCATCACAAAGCTTTGGCTGTCCTTTGTATGCAGATTTGCTCCCGTCTATAAAATATGAGCGCTTCCGTACTTGAGGCTTCTATAATTATTACACCACAGTTCAGGCTAAAGGTGATCGCGGGTTGCTACACTGTTCTTTATGTACAGAGGATAATTTTAAATGATTTGTAAGCCTTCATTTTTGAGAATATCTCGCATAGACACCACTTAATTTTTTAAAAATTATTTCGCTAAATTGTAAATAAAAAGATATAATACTAGATAAGCCAAAAATCAACAAATTATTATTTAATTATTCTATAAAACAGCATTTCTCGTCATTATATTATCTACGAAAATCCAAGTAGGTACCTATGTCAATGGTGAATCGTATTTTTATAAAGGTTCACTTCAATCTGTCGAGCAAAAAATACATTTTAACCACTTCTAAATTAAAAAAGTAAACTGATAAGTATATAATAATTACTATAGTGATTTCTCCAAGATAATAATATATATTACCTAAATATTAGCATGTTCACTAATATTAAATATATTCCTTTAAACAATGATATTGTTTTTAAATACAGGGCAAGCATAATGTCAAAATCAAAATACATATTATTTAATAAAGATCAGACGTTACAGTAACTTCGCTTGTACTCGAGAAGGGGCATAAATCGACCCTAAAGCCTCTGATATCAAGAAGTAATGAACAACCTTCATTACTGAACGAAGATTATGAAGTTTCTGGTGATCAAAACAACTATTTATAATTTATGTAAAATCTTCCTAATGCCTATTATGAGTGTACCATAATATTATCTATCAACCCTATAGTGTTTTCATAAAGCTGGCCAGAAATATGACTTTCTTAACATACTACTACTACTTTCCCTTATCGGAACCCAATGGTGCATAGGGCACTGTATCGGTACACCAAGTGCAGTGAATCTTGATAATTTCATTACATGAAGGTAAGATGATCAGTTATACTCTTCAGTACCAGACCAAGGTTGAAACCTTAAGAAAGTTATGTTTCTGGCCAGCTTTATGAAAACACTAAAGGGTTGATACATAATATTATGGTATAGGTACTCATGAAATATTCACACGAAATATTCATACAAAAATGTGTGTGTGTAACATGGCTCTATTCAAATAAAATAATATGTAGACTGTAATAATTATGATTGAAATAACTAAAGAAATGAAAACTAACGTGATGCAGGGTTTTTATTTGATAAAAATTAAATATCCGCTCAATTATTTTTTCCAACGAAAAATAGTCTTATGTTAATAATATGTAAATAAAATAAATATCACAGACCTTCAATCTATGAGTCTTAAGTCCGACAATAATAATCACGAGCTTTAATCAAATTCACTGAATGAATCAAATTAATTAATTACTAGTAACCATGTAAAGCATTTATTTATAGATTACGTGTATTTTTCCCAATCATTCGTTTTCGTTTTTTTTTATTACTTACATTGTACAAGTATGATGTTTTGTGTATTTGTGTAATGGGTTGATTTATTTTGGCGTTTTTGTGTGAGAGACAGATTTTATTTTGGTTTATCGCAAGTCTAAATAATATGTAAATATATATTTTACTGCTGCATAAACAAACATTTTCGTAAAAGCGGCATTATTTTCCGTCATTCAAACTCTTCTCTACTGGACATATGCGCTCTCCTACAGAAAACACACTTCTAACATCCTCAATTCTCTTTTTTTACTAATCCTTTCTTACTTCATGCAGCTCGGCCATTGAGTCATCTTCTGTAGCGTAATTTCAAATGCTTCTTAACGAGCAAGCTAATGTTAGGTAGGTAATGTGAATTTATGTTGTCTAAAAAGTATTTAATATCTCATTAATACGAGTATTACCAAGAGAAAAAAACTGTCACATTGTAAATAATATATGAAAAACAGAGCCAAAAAATCTAGTTTGATTTAAATATGGAGTTACAGCTAATACATCCTATTTCTTTTACGAAATTATTACAGATTACGCTTAAGCCCACTATATACGGGACAGTTTACCATACAGTTTCCTGTGCAGTCTGAAAACTGTCCCGTATAAAGCTAAAACTGGATGAAAAACTGTGTGCTAGTGTCAGATTCTCACTGTGCGCTAATTCCACACATTTTTTCACACAGTTTCGGCGCGCGCATCACTCGCGGCGATTACGACAGTATAATACACTTTCATATAACATTCAATAGTATCGGTAATATTATTAATAAACTTTGATAAACTTTTAAGATAGCGAATATGAATATAATGTAATAAATAATATGAACTGAAATCCTAGATCGAAATTCAAAATATCGAATAACGACTATTTGACAGATGAGTAATGTTGCCAAATTGTAAAATCGGTAGAAGTTCCTAAAGTTATTCATAATATGTTGAAATTTATCTGCGCTTATTATTGCATAAAATGAATGCTTTCCAATTAAAATGACTCCAAAATCGATAAATCGGTTGTACATTTTCAGTAGATTTGATAAATCTCCACAAAATCGATAGGTCTGCAAAAAATCGATAAGATCGACAGACAGTAAGCTGTGCCGTGTAAAGGTAAAATTCAAACCGCGCAGTTTTTACTGGTCAGAAAACGGTACAAGAAACTGTGTAGTTTTCTGAACAAGAAACTGCACAGTAAACTGTCCCGTATAAAGTGGGCTTTACACCAGTTCATTATATTAAAACATTTTGTTATACCCAGAAAACAAGAAATTGAATTTAAATATCGTTTACTATCCGATTGTACTGGTCTGAGCAGACCTGTAGAATGGTCGCTCCTGTCTTGTGGTCCCCTGTAAAGAGTATTCTCCTGCTCCCGCTATAAATAGGTTTCCCTTACCCATTGAAGTGTGAAGCCCCACGACTCCATTAAAAGTAAGCCGATCTAAGGAATATAACTTCAGCTCACTATGGGCTTATACCGGCTTAGAAAGTATTACAAATCTCTCTATATTCATACAATCCATCGGCGGTTTGCGTCAGAGCTGCGGGACGTGGACCTGGTAAATGTTTTATATTCTAAAAAATTAAAAAATCAAATAGGATTAACATACTTACTCTCCACTGATTCCACTTAAGGTGTCTTAGAAGAATTTTAGGTGTGCGGTGGTTTGACTTTGTAAGGAACACAGAAGTGAGGCAACGGACACAGCAACCCTTGGTATATACTGTCATCCGGCGAAGGCGTTTCGGCTGGCTAGGCCATATACTACGTATCCCGAGAGCCTTAACCATGCCTATTTTACAAGGCATCAGGTTCTCGACGTCCTGGTCGTCCACTGTTGACAATTCGTCGGCAGTTTGCGTCAGAGCTGCGGGACGTGGACTTGACTTGGGTGGATGCACGGAAGCTGGCGATCGCTTGGCTTGGAGGCAGTTTGTGGATTCCATATGCTCCACATAGGAAGCGGATATGGTGTGATGATGATGATTCCACTTAAAACATTAAAAAATACTATCGAAAAAAAAACTTACATGACGCATTTTTATGATTCAAATTCACGTTGATACAAAGAAAATCTTCTCTCTTAATCAATCTTCCTCATAAATGTACTTTTTTGGGTTATTTTGCATAAAGCTCATGACTAGGTAAAATTTGAGTGGATATTCAGGTCATGCTCGTATTCCATACTTCATGAACATTCTCAAATTATAAAACTGATGTAATCCTATTGTTGTGATGTAGCAAGTAGGGAAAATCCACTTCGGAGGGGTAGAAAAAGGGAAAAAAACAATCGCTGACTACAAATCAGTAAAGGGGGAGCTTTGAGAAAACTTTTTATTAGTCTAGCACTAAGCACCAACCAAAGCTAAAAAAGAGAGTTTGTATAGTGTATTATAGAACCAATTTGGTGTTCTGACTTATACACAGCTTAGCGAAAGCTCACATCAATAATTCATTCTCAATGTATTGTTTAACGTTTGTAACCATTACCTATATAATGCTGGGACTTTTACTTAACCCACGTAATATTATTTGCGAAAATGTTTACTCAACTAATCTAAATCAAGAAACCCGTTTTTACTACGGTTTTGTAAATACGATTGTTGATTACGCCTTTGGATTAATGTATGTAATGCGATTTTATAAACAACGTACTTAAATGTAGGTAAATGGGTAGAAGAATAAATATTATTGGAGTATCAAGTTATTACTCTCACATTATGTTTCAGCTTTTTATCCGTGCTATCGGAGTTTAGTTCTTAATAATTTATTTCATTTTTTAAGCCCCCGGTACACAAATTTGATGAGTAGTGAAATCGAACGTTAACATCGCAAATATCAATATTATTACATAAGACAAGTTGTAAGCAAATTTACTAAGGAATGTGGTTGACGCATGGCGCCGCAAAAAACTCATTCCCTTCAAAGCCCCCGATACGAAAATTTTATTTATGTTGGTGATTTAAAATGTTACGTATACTTATTATTATTTTACTGGTAAATTGGAATTATTAATAATATTTAGGCAGTTAATAGGAATCAATAGTTCTTTTTTTTTTCCATTTTCGCCTGCAACCGAACTCTCAACTACTTTAAAAGCTTCGGTCTTATTAAAAATAGTCAATTATTAAAATTGTTTGAATGACGGTTACAATGTTTTCATCAAAACAACGCAGTCTTTTAATATTAGAGATTATTAAAACTTATTCTGGCAAAGTGTTTGATCTTTTACCATTATTTATGGTTTTTATTCTAAACTGCTTGATTTTTTCACACGAAAATGAATTTATTTCATATATTTATAATTATTTGATATTAACACAATCTCAACTATCGCTATTGCATGTTTTCTAATTTATGAATTATTGTAGATATATCTTTTGTTGTTTAGGTTTAGAATAAGAATAATCTCACGATGTACGAGAGAAGCGGTTGACTTGTATCTCTATAACAGGTTAACAATGGACCTCTTACTCAATGCAAGTTGCCACAAATGACTGTGGGAAGGGAAAATGGCCGGGAAATGGTTCCTGAATTAAGCTTACTAGGGTAGGTACCATCCAACTGAACAGCAACTGGATAATTCCCCTACAAATTGGATCCAAGGAAATACACAAGAACGGAAAAATACGATAAATCTAAATGAATTTAAAATCGTTACATCTCTGAACTCTTTGTACATGAGTTGAAAGGCTAAAGATCTTTTGTTTTTTATGTAGGTTTACATTGATTTACTTTTATTGAATCCAAATTTTCAGGTAACCTAAGCTACCTGAAAGCTCCAAGCTCTTTGAGATAAAATAATTGTTTTTCCTGGTTGTAATATGCGACAATCTTAAATTTAAATAGTTATTGGATTTCAAAACATATATACGAGTTCAATCATGTTAGTTTAACATGAACAAAAATCATGCATTATACATTACATTATTAATTTATATCCTTTAAATTGTTTATAAGATGGCATTTACTTACATTTATTTATAAAAAAACGTGCAAAGTAAAATAAATCATTAGAAATAATGATCCCTGTGTGTTTTTTTTAAAGATTTTTAAAGACTATGTATGATAGGTGTACAAATGTCGAAATTAGAGCAGGATGCAATTTTGATAGATAAGTATTATCGACAAAATTAAGAAAGGGCTTTTACGATGGTTTGGTCATGTGGAGCGAACGAGTGATGAAATAACGGCTAAAAGAAGTTAAAATGCAAGTGTGTCTGAATGTAGAAGCCGAGGAAGGTCGAGAAAGACATGGCATGACCAAGTACGACAAGTACTTCAAAGTGGACATGTGAAAAGTCGGAATAATCGGCGTATGTGCATGAGAAGATGTATGAATGTAGAGGAAGCAAAGGAAGTATGTCAGGACAGAGGGGTATGGCGTTCTATCTTCTCTGCCTATCCCTACGGGGAAATGGCGTGATGGTTAGTTAGTTAGTTAGTTAGTTAATAATAACTAGTGATAAAAATTTTAATATGTACTTACTTAAATAACGTTACTTGTTGATATAAAACGTTTTTTCGATTTCCTTCAGCTTAATCATTCGAAGCTTTTATTCGGGATTTTTATTTATTTTCTCTTAAAATTATATTTTTTTAAATTATCACTTTATTACCCCACCTTCTGTTAGTTGTGGTTCCACTCTGGCGCTAAAATTCCCACTTTTAAAGCCGGAAACCGTTTCCGGAAAGTATGCTGTTTGGCTATTCATCGCAATAAATATGAGTTGGTGTGGGTGTGGATGTATATTGTATATACACAGTGGTATCAGTGTGGATGTCATTTCCATAAACTTTACAAATGTATGTTTTGACAGCAGTTACGGCTTTAAGGCTCCCTTTTAAATCACGTCGCGTCTTCACTTCACGTTTATATTTTCTATTTTAAAAAGAGATGCAATGAATAGTTTATTTATTTCGAAACTAATTCAATATTAATTTTCAGTCGCTCTAATTGTAGACTTTTGTTAGAATGATGACTAATAAAAAAATTATCACGTCCAAAGAAAAAATATGTGGGATTTTTAATAAATATTTTCAAGACTGCCGCATCGTCCGTTTTTAGGGAAGACATTGAACAAAAGGGTTCGGAGTATAATTTCAGCCAGACCAAAATAATAAATTAAATGTGTTTGTGAAGCCTGGGTGTTTTGTAACATTATATTATATTCACCTCAGTATGTAGGCCTTCTAACTCCATACATAAATTCCATACATATTAACCTAGTTTAAGAAGAAAAAAAATCCGACAATATTCATTAAATAAATTTATTTCCATAAATAAACCTAACTAAAAATAGAATCTTCAATCAACAATCAAAAAATTCTAAACTATTTATTTATTCTTGCATATTATATTTTGTTACATCAGCTGACTAGTGGGGTCTCATATAAGCAGGACTCCTAAAGAGCAATCTGCTTCTATGATACGCTAATAGCAATGATCCCCTTAAGAAAATAATTAAAACGTGTAGTTTTTTAGAGCATCATTTTTCGACTACTTATGTGTATTCATTGTTTTATAAACCAATAAAGCGAACGGGATAAAAAAAAGATGAGAATTTTTACGTTTATTTATAATGCAACATTCCAACTCGCGTGTACGAATATAAACTATGACCTCTTGTCTACAGCCTAACCTACCTGGCAGTATAATGTGCAACGTATGCTCTCTCAGATTATCATTCACCATACAAAATGAAGCCTCCACCTCCCCTCAACACAATGGAGAGACGCAGATTAAACTATACAGGAAACGGACCTGCTTCGTACATTTTAAATTAATGCCTTTTTTCAAATTTCACCAGGCGAAAACCAATTTGCGAGCCTTTGCAATTCTACAAGTTACTTTGACCATTTCTGAACAGGTAACTGAAATTCATGAAACGGTTTCAGGACATGAAATAAAGGGAGTTTTGAAGCATTGTCAGTTTCTATTACATTCATGGTAGACATGCGAAATTCCACGTGATTTGATCACAGGTTTTATATTTAATTATCCAAACTTACATTCATAACAATACAATGGGGAAAAAATCACATTTCGGTGATTATTTATTTATTTTTTAAAAAAAAGTAATATGTGTGCGTTCTTCGATCGCCGAATTGGCATAAAAGCTTGATTTTCATAATTTTTTAAAGATCATTAGTTTGTGAATATCGAAAGATTAGATTAATCTGTTAACGTGTATCTGTTATCGTGTTTGCACCATTAAAAATCATGGCTACGTATTATGTTTTGTTTAATTAAAGATGGAAGATTAATCATAACCTACAAATTCATATAAACGCAAAATTTAAAGCGCGGTAGTTAAAATGCACGCTATAAATTTATAATTTCATGTGTTTTTTTCACAAACAATGGAACACACATAGAATAAAATATTTTATATTTAGTTATTTTCTTAAATGTTAATGATAATTATAATTAATCATCACAAAATTTTGTCTCGTTTTTTGTGTCATTGTGTATTAGATTGATCTATTGTTATCTGTTGGATTAAAAAAATAACTCGTATTTCTAAAACAATTTTACCAATCAATGATTTTTATTTAATTTCGCATCAAAGCGAGCTAGTGGAAATGTTCATTGATTCAGAAAGATCGAATCATTTGTACATATTATAGAATGTTGTTTGTATTTTTTTTTCTCAATGTACGAAAGTGAAATAAACACAATAGTGTTATCCAATTCCAAGCGTTTTTTTTACTTTTGACAGCTCAATTATCTATCGATTAGGGATGTCCTAATGCGTTACCGAATCGATTTCTCATAAAAATCGACATTATTTATGAAGAAGTTTTAATCAATTTAACACACTTATGTTTTATTTTTGCTCAACATTTTGTAGTTTATAAACATACCCAAACGTTTAAAGTAGAGTTTATATTACGAAAGCGCTGTCGTAAAACTTTTTTTCTTTTAAGTCTTTATTCAATAAAAAATATTACAAAAAATACACAATTTTAAAGAAACTTTAAATACAGTCCCGATAAACTCCTTAATTGGAGTTTGTCATTGGGTGCAGGAGCTACAGAAAACCCAAATATGCATAGGACTATTTTATTTGTCGTAATGTAAATTGAGAAAATCTGTGTCGCGACAAACAAAGAATAAAAAAAACAAATAGGTTTTAATTTAAATCACATTTTATTTTTTTTCATGGAAAGAATCAACTTGAATAATCCTCGTTGCAGAAGTAGGCTCAATAAACATCGATATTGATAAATATCGGAACTAAAGAACATGTGCTTCACCATCGTAAAGACAAAAACATGAAGTATTGCATTTTTCGGTCTATGGTTTGCCTGTCAATAATTACGCAACTTTATAGGCTCCCATCTGTCAAAAGTAAAATAAACGCTTGGAAATACTATAGTGTATCGTACTACGAATCAACATTTTATTTCATACAAGAGAAATAATAGATATAAAATACTTATTTTAGTCAGCATAGTGGTAGCGCATTTGACTACCGTCCAACAGGTCGCGGGTTCGATTCCCGTAGTGGGTCACCATGAAATATTTATTAACATGTGATTTTCATTTTAATATTTCATGTGTGGTACCTTCAAGTGGTACTGAAGGTAGAGACTGATCATCCTACCTTCCTGTAATAAAATTATCAAGATACACTGCACTTGGTGTACCAATTTAGTGCCCTATGCACCATTTGGTGCGGACGAGGGAAGTAGTAATAGTAGTAATTTTCTTTCAGATTACGAATTAATGAAGATTAAAATACGTATAGCATACGATTTAAATTACATGACATGTTCATATTATAATTAATTATTCTACAAAATCATACACTCCTACGATTAATATATAAATTATTTAGAGACATGAAAAAACTTTTGCGTTGTCTGTAAAGTCGGTTTACGGACGATAATTTTACGTGATAACGTCATAAGAAAACGTTGATGAAAAATAATATACTTTTATGAATTGAATTCAATTATTATTACTGAATTATCATTATTTTGTAAAATACAAAGCAGGAGTTAATTTAAAATTACAATTTTTTCCATAAATTAACATTTTTTTTTGTTTTTTCTTCTTGTGTGCTGCTGCTGTCTCCCTTCTACTCGGACGCATCGGCCGATGGAGTGGAAGAGAGATAGATGCGTCACAAACCGAACGCTTAGGCCGATCATGCCTCTCTATCGCTTGTTCCGCGCTCTCGCTTGCACACACTCGGCTCGGAACCTGACAATGAGTCATGCTTTTTCGTGTGTGCAGCCGGCGTTCGTCGATTTATTAGACGTTATCACGTCAAAAACAAAGTGAGGGATATGTGTAAAATATTTAAAGCGTATTATTTTTAAATAAAACAATGTTATGTGTTACTATTTAATTGGTTTAACTTAAAAAAAATAGAATTTACCTACACTACCTGGTTTCGGGAGTAAACGTTCTCATGCATCGACTGGTGAAAAGACACTTAATTAGAATACAGATGTTATACAGAAAAATACAGAAAAATTTAAATTGCAATGCTTAAGAATCTAAACACAAGGGTAACATAAATATTGATACATAGAAGTAATAGAAAAAACACATCTTGGGACAGTGGTGATGGTAGAATACTAAGAGGTAGAATACAAAAAAATTTGATAATTAATTGCTTGCTAAGTGGTGGCAGTTGATGACGTGGGGTCTTGAGGGGAGGTATGGGTAGGGGGGTCTTGAGAGGGTAGGGGTCTAGGAAAGAAATTTGAGAATTGCGTTTTAAAGGGAACATAGTTAGAAGTGGAGATGATTTATGAAATGTTTGATTATTAATTAAATTATTATTAGAATTCAGATTTTTGTGTATTTCCATGACTTTAAGGTAATTCATATTTGCTCCTTTATGGTTTACTTGGTGTTGCATTGCAATTTAATTTTTCTGTATTTTTCTGTATAACATCTGTATTCTAATTTAGTGTCTTTTCACCAGTCGATGGGAGAACGTTACTCCCGAAAACCAGGTAGTGTAGGTAAATTCTATTTTTATAGAATAAACTAATTAATAGTAACACATAACATTGTTTTATTTAACCAAAATTCATTATGAAGTGTTACAAAGTGAATGCCGAATCAATCAACAAAAATATTTAAAGCGGTTCATTTTAAAGAGATAACATATCACATAACGACATAACACTAATGACAACTTATTTTATATAGTATTCCCTTCATGCAAAGTACATTAGTTATCCCAACTCGTACATTTAACAAATATACATCTATCATAATTGGGGACGTGCGCTGTAGCAGCAACCAAATGTTACATTTATGTTACAGGATGAAAAGAAAGCAGATCCTCACCACCAACTGTTGGATCACGCAGACGTGGATCGACCACCACCTGAAGTGGAAATCCTCAGAGTTCGCGGGTATCTCCGTCATCAGGTTACCGTATCTCAGGGTATGGAGACCAGACATCATTCTTTACAACAAGTAAGTACAAAAATGCATAAAAACCAATTTGAATAATTGTTCTTCAATTATATTAGGTTTTAGTATACTGAGAAATTAACCTTTTTAGTAGTAAAACTTATACAACATTTATGCAGTCTACCTATTTGTAAATTCTTCTTATTACCAAAAATGCCTACGTTATTGGCTCAAATCTAACTAAATAATAAATAAAGTGGCAATGTTACTTATTACTAATAGCTAGCGCAGAAACTTTGAACAAGGTATTTATGTTAAACGATGCATGCACCATTAAAAGTTAACCCAAATCTAATTAAAAGTACAGCGTATAATATGAAGATTTCCTATATGGAATTTAGCAAATAGATATACTTGAAGATTTCAATACAGAACAAAGCTTTTGCGTAGATATTTTCCTATATCCACAGCTTATAAAAGTTTTCTGAGGTCTTAAAGAAGAGCTTACAGCAGTAAGTTAAAAACTTAAGTTGAGGATTTCGAATATTTTTTATGCTTACGTGCTTTCTTATGTGCCCTTTAAGGGGAACTTTTCTGCTGAGCTTTCGTCAAGAAAAACAGCCTTTCACCTATTTTTAAAGTCAATGTGTATTTTCCGAAGAAAAACAAAACGAAACGCGTAATCCTCCATAGATAAAATATATTACTACTATTTACTACTACTTTCCACTATCCGCACCCAATGGTGCAAAAGGCACTGCATCGGTACAACAAGTGCAGTGTATCATGATCATTTTATTACATGAAGGTGAGATGATCAGTCACTCGCTTCAGTACCAGTTCACATTAAATAAATATTTCATGTTGTTCACGGGAATCGAACTCGCGACCTTATGCAAGGTAGCCAAATGCGGTACCACTGTGCTACGAGACGGACTAACAAATAAAAAATCAAATATATATGGCTACCAAAAAGTTATAGTGAACGAATAATAAACTCATATTTAAAATTGTAAATATTGAAATTGTTTAATGAACAATAAAAGTATGTTTAAATTATGAATGAATATTTTAATTTTAAATTATTGCTTTGAAAATTCGGTGATAACGCCTTTGATTTCGAATAATATTTTTCAAATTGATAGGTAACATAATAATTGTTTTGTTTGGACATTTTCAAAGTAGCTAGGTATATTTGTCCAGGGATCCTTCTCATTTCGTAGTCCGTAAGCTTCGAACTTTTCTTCCTTTCGTATACTGAACAGGTGTATAATCTCTTACCTAGTCACTCAGAAACCCTTCTCCATTAAACAAACTTTCAAGTCTTTATTTAGGATAGATTCTTTGCCTTGTAGTTTTACCGCCCTAATTCCCCAACATTATTAAGTATGTGGGTATATTACCAACTAGAGATTGGAACTCTTTTTTATAATTGAGAATTTCAGCCCGCTACCGATTACCGATTCGATAGTGTTTCTTGTTATACGTATTGTAATTAACCGTCCCGTGATTTCGTTTTTAAACCAGTTTAAAAATGTGCAGTTTTATTTAATTTTTGATATTACGATTATCATTGTTCGCGATGGCCATGTTACAAAGGGATTCATAATTTTGGTTTTATTATCTAGATATTATATTATTATGTTGACGATTTTTCCTGTACCTAACTCTTGATCATTTTCCAATAAAACGGTGGTTGATTTAACAATCTCTCCAAACATATATCAAGTATCAACTGTTCCTGGACGATAACGGTTTTGAATAATGTAATAAATATCATCGATTATACGTAATACAGGAAACGTGCTCAAAATGAATTGTCACGTTTACGTACCAAGTACCAAGGTGTTTGTAACGTGAAATATTTGTTTGGGAAAATGCGTCTTAAGTTATGACAGTAGAAAATGTTGAATGGCACTTTAGGTTCAACTTTCAACATTATTTATAACACACTTTGTACATAATCTTTATTTCTTAATATTATAACCATGTTGCGACGAAACCACTTATATGTATTTAGATCTTTTATTCTATAAAAAATATCTACATTGACAAAATTAAAACACACACATTAGGAGGATAACTGTCTACGTTTAAGGCTTTTGAATAACAAATCTATAGGTCGACGAAGTGTCAGAAGATGTAAATTAATGCGGTTGGATTGTGTGGACCGAAGAACCGCACCTTTGGGCATCGGAAACCAGAGAGAGACACCCGGAGACAAGGGCAGGTAGAGACATATCCTGGATAATAATAAAAATAAAAATAATAATAAAAAATAAAATAATAATAATAATAAAAATATTATATAATAATAATAAAAGTAATAATAATAATAATAATATAAAAATAAACGAAGGGGTGAAAAATACTACTTCTACCAATCTCCCTTATCCGCATGCAATGGTGGTGTATTAGGTCACTGTATTGGTACACCAAGTGCAGTGTATCTTGATAATTTGTTACATGAAGGCAAGAGGTGAAAAATACAATACTTAAATTGAACCGGACTGTGGTTTTGTGGTTAGAGTATAGGACTCGACCCCAACTTGTTTTCTACTTTCTGTTTTTTCCAATAATTATATTTGGATATACAATTAAAATTCAAGCATTTTTCAAAAATTAAAAATACATTATATGCCGGGAAATGGTTTATAAAATTCGACTGCTAGATGAATCGATTTAATTTTTATAACCAAAGAAAAATTGTAAGCGAATGAGGTTAATGCATGGCACCGCAGAAAACTTATTACTGTTCGAAAACCTTATTATTTTATTTACATAAGGATTTAGAATTTTACGTTTATTTTGAAATCCAATTGCATGCGCAAATTATGTTGGTAATATGAACGTGGGTATCATTATCAGGGTTATTTGGGGTCCTGATTTCGAATTATGCGCTTATTTTGAAATCCAATATGGCGAATGCAATTTTTTCCCCCTTTGTCTCTTGTTTATTCAATGGCAATTGCATTTAAAGAGTTCCAACTCCAATCGTGCGTCGGAGCTGACACACAATTTTTATAGTTTCAAAGCGACCAAATCGATTTACATGATCATTTCAATATATTTTCCAAAAAAAAAATCTCCGAAATATAACCTCAATATTACCTTCTGCTCAGGTAATATTTACTTGTATCAGGTACAGACTAAAAATAATGAATTTTTTTCAATCTTATATCCGAAATTAAATTCGCTACGTGTTTCCTATAAAATATTTATCAAAAACAAAGGAAGATGGCGCCCACCATTATTACTTCCCATAAAATGTAATATTTCATTACGTTTCAAGTAAAGAGCCATTGTTTAATATTGGCTTACGGACATTTCCATTTTGAAAATATGAAGGCGATATTTCAGGCGTCAATTCTTCACTTCTAGTGACAGTTTACACTCTATTAAAGAAGACAAAATGGTGAGGTTTTTAATACGAGATTTTTAAAATTAAATTCGTTTTTAAGAAGGGCAGACTATTTATTAACAGAAACAGGAATGAGATATTGTTTCTTGATTGGTATGTATTTAATAATGTGATTATTACATAAAAATGTTTCTTATGCGATACCATGAAATTGCGCTGAAGCGTGAGACTTATAATCTTGACTTTTTGAAAAATATTATCAAGATTAACTGCATTCGGAGTGCCAATGCAGTGCCGTATGCACCATTGGGCGCGGATAAGGGAGAGTAGTAGTAATATGTATTCAATAAAATAATAATAAAGAAGTTTGTATTCATTTATATTTTACTTAAAAAAATATTCATCTTTTTTAATAAACAATGCCAGAGGATTGTATTGAATGGATTTTTTATAAATAAAGTAAAGTAAATTTTTCGTGATGTGATTTTCATATTAATATTTCATGTGTGATACCTTGGACTGGTACTGAAGCGTAAGACTGATAATCCTACCATCATGTATTAAAATGATCAAGAGACACTGCACTTGGTGTACCAGTGCAGTGCCCTATGCACCATTGGGTGCAGATTAGGGAAAGTAGTAGTAGTAGTAAATGTTTAGCCAAGTGAAATGTTACTACCTAATAAATTAGAGGGAAAAGTTGTGAAGTTTCCGACAGTATTGCATAGTGTGTACGATTTTATAACACTTCTCTAAATAATGGTAATATCTTTCACCGATTACTTTATTCACGTTAAATTAAGGTCCACGAAACAGTTTTTCTTGGCACCATTCCCATAAAATAACATCGTTAAACACATTCACCCTCGTTCAAAATAGCCCCTTAAAACGTTAAGAAGAAATGCTTTTGACAGCATAAAACCGTCCTTTTTATCATTTTTATCAATCAACCCTCATTGTTTGCGGACATTTTGCATAGACAAGCAAGCCGAGTATTAAAGTATCTATATCTAATAAAATTATTATCTATTTTAAATTTACATACTGAACATGACTGATAAGTTGTTAGTTTTGTCAAGAATTTCTGTTGAAAGCTTAGTAGTTGAGCTTTGATAACATATTATATACATGGAGTAATAAAACTCGCAGTTTCTACAACCCGAAAACTGGTGAACAGCATCATATTTGGAGTCGATTGTGTGATATGACCTTTAATCTCAGCTTTAAAAAAAAAATTATTCTCATAAAAGCTTTCATTAGTACCGTAGATTAAGTGAAATTACACAAATTCTTATTAAAATTCTGTTTTTTTGCTTTTGTTTTCTTTGTGGATAGTATTATTTTTGACTAAAACACAATTTGTAAAAACATCAAATTTCTCTTCTTATTTTTCTCGAAAACTATGGTCAAATAAAAAAAATAAAATCTATAAAATCTACTCCAAATATGAGATGTAGATTCACTGGTTTCCCACTTGTACATCGAGTTTTGTAACACGGTGTATTACAATAAATTTATTTAGTTGAATCTACACTGTGTGTGATCAGTGAAAATCTAAATGTTTTAATTGTATTGTTTTATCTACATATAGAAATAAATGTGTACAAGTTACAGAGGAAATAAATACTAGTTCGCGTTAGACTTTACGTAGGGTAACCATACTGGTAATTTTTTGAGTGGGGTGCACATACCGTTTCCCAACGGTTTACCTACTATTCACACCCTCAAAACTATTCGCCAACATCTTTAATTCATTCCTAAAATTTTAAACGCAAAATTTAAACTGATGAGACTCATTAGCGAAAAGATAAAATAGCTATAATAAACATAATGTTTAAAGTTGGGTCGTTTTTCTCTTTTCTCGTGTTCTTGAAATAATTACGTTTATTCTACATATCAATTTTTTTTTTTAATAATCTACAATACAACATGCGGAGGGTGATGATTGAGCGTTTTTGCCGTTTCCCCGAATTTCCTTGTGTTACGAACGCGACTAACCACTCAGGCCTGGCACACGCCCCTTGCTTCCTTCACATTGGTACATCTTCTCGTGTTAGAACGCCACGCCACTAAGGCCTGGCACATATGTTTATTGTATTGTATTCATCTTTTTTATTTCTATAAAAAAACAGTTCGATACAGCTCGTAATAACAATATCATTATTTCTAAACATTCATTTATATGCATAGATGTTTGATTTTTCATGTCTCAAAGTGAGTTGTGTATGTAAGATATTGTATAATGTATTTAACATTTTTAAAAATCAAGTCACTACTTATGAAAAGTATTTTTAAAATTTGAAGATCGGTTTGTGATGATTGTAAACTGATTTATTCCATTTCAGTGCGGATCCACAATACCCGTCATCAACCATCAACACCAACGTCATTGTGTCCAACAACGGCCAAGTTGTGTGGCTGACCCACGGGATCTACAGGTCTCTCTGCGACATCAATGTGGAGTTCTTCCCTTTCGATATTCAGAAGTGCTCCCTCAAGTGGGCTTCGTGGACCTACGACGGATACCAGGTAACTAACAACCAGTTGCTCGATCACAGATCAGTACCGATTCGGTAATAAGCGACGTGATAACGATTTCTTACCCATGGATGTTTAACGTTTTTCGCGATCACAATGGAACACGCGTTAAAAGTTATCGATCGGGATTATTAAACGAGCCATACTAGTCGCGAGCCATTTCCCGAGATATATCTTATTCGCACATATATTAATTCAATCTTTATTATAATTTAGCCGGTTTTCGGGAAGCCAAATATTGAGAAAAGCAGTCGATAATATAATAATCCGACAAGCGGATTGATTTGACGTTTGACGTAAGGCCGCGATCAATGGCCGCATCGGCCCCAGTCGGCTATGATCGGCTAGGCGAAACCGTCCGAACACACGACGAACACAGCCGAACCGCTACCACGGTATCGAACTGTGATCGGTCAAATCGTTAAGCGTTAGCACGTAAATAGCACGCTTTTAACTACGTCGATAGTTATCTGTGCTTGAGCTACTGCCCCCATTAATACTAAAGCCATAATATCCGAAATATCATTTCAATTTTGTAGGTATATCTACTTATAAACCTATTCTAAATTATCTTAATTTATTTGGTAGTTTTACACAATAAACTAAATATTTCCCTATACATCACTACTTAACTAACTTAGTTAACCCACGTAATTTAAATTACTTCTACCATATTTGTGAAACAGATGCGCGACTGAGGCTAATCCACCCATTAATCTTATTTTTTGGTGGAACTCCGTGAAATATGTTCATTAATTTAAAGCTAATGAGTGCAATTTATGGTCGTTGAATTAATGACCCATTTATTAATAAATTTTAAGGAATAACCACCATATTATATGTAACCCATAAATTAACGAATGTAATTAATCCCGTAATTCCCCGATATAAAATCTCAATACGTACACTGCACGTTTCACTGTAAATCCAAGCTGTTTTTCGTGTTAATCCGATTGCCTAGTTATCTGCGCTTAATGTAATTCAATTAGCCGAATAAAACAAGCAGCAAATATTTTATTGGGTGTGGTCAGATCGCATTACGTTTCAAGTTCCCGCTGTAAGCTTTCTGCTGATAATAAAAATAATGTTGATAATAAAGAATTTCAATTATTGTCATAGTATGTAAACAATATTTACAAATTGAAACATTTTACTAATTTACATTTCATAAAGTAATTTGCTAAACGTTTTTGTGTGCAAATTTAGTTATTATCAGTTCGGACATAACAATAATTGTTTTATCCTCTGCGTAATTTTCATAGGTACCTAAATGACATTTTACTAAAATGGCCGTTCATAAAAAGTTAGGGGATGCATTACGAAAGAGAAGTCCGTAATTTCGCTTTAATTTAATTTAGAGTCGGAACATTTCAAATTATAAATGCGTGCATTTTAAAATTGTAATGTTATGTATTACAAATTTATATAAGTACTTGGATAAAATAAAATTGTTTTTATGGTTTTTATGGGTACATGAAAATATGGTAAAGTATGTTTCCCTTTTAGATTGGTTGATTTATTTATAGATGTACGACATTTGTCAAAGTTATGATTGAATCAGGTGACGAATTCAGAGTTTCCGGAAGTTCGTATTCGGATTGAATGTTGAAAGGAAGTACTTTTGATTTTGTACAAATTTCTTGTACGTTTGTATCCCGGGCAAGTATTTTTGTTCGTAAATCTTTCTTTTGAAAAACTCTAAATCGCGAATTTTTCTGTTAAAAGCTGAGCTTATCATTCAAACTCGTGTCAGATGAGATTTTCCGTGGTTTTATGAAAATATTGAGTGACTTGTGATCTCAAGGGCGTCTCGGAAAACGGGGATAAATCAAATAATGTGGCAGTAAGCTGAATGATTATCCCCTTAAATATTTTTAAAACAAAAAACTGGTTAATACGTTAGACAACAAAGTTAATGCTTGGAAGGTTAAAAATATTTATAGCGGTTTATTGGAACAAATTAGGAGAAAGTACATAATATTATGAAGTTCCCAGCTGCCTTCTGCACCCATATTACTATAAAGTACGGATTGAGCTGCCTTATTACTGCTACATTTTTGCTTTTTATTATGCACAAAGCTTTCTATATAAATCAGTTCGTCAGGAGTACCATGTGGAGCAGTAAGAGACAGCAGGTGCAACTGTCTAACATCGACAGAATTCATTCCGTTTTGGGTACCTACTACTCGAACTACAGGATATAAGTGCAATCTTTTCTCAATGTGAAACAGGGAGCATTGTAATAGAATTTAATGGTTTTGTTGAGCTTATTTGGTGCATAAAAGTGTATTGATGTGTTATCAAAGAATACATGAATTCATTTCTTTATCTTGTTTCATGGTACATGAAGAAAAATCGGGGTAAAAAGTTGTAATTTTTATTTTGAATAGGTTCACATGATGTAGGTAGATTTTTCAAATGCATTACCGTAAAACATAGAATTTTTTTTTACTAATGTACGTTCCGAATCTCAAAAAATAAGGAATCCAAGTAATAACCAAAAAAACATATGAAATACCTTTTGGTACCCACATAAAGTTGAAGTCACACTACGATTGTCATTTTATTTAGTTTATTTATTTATTTATTTTTAACCACCTCAACAGGCCAGGAGGCCCAATTACAGAGGGGAACAACGTCACAAACACCCAGGCTTGAGAAAAATCACTTTTGATTTTTTGAGTTCTCACCGGGAATCGAACCCGGAACCTCCGTATCGTGAGTCCAGCGTCTTAGCCATTACGCTACGGAGGCCGCGTCATCATCATCATCATCATACCATATTCGCTCCCTATGTGGAGCATATGGAATCCACAAACTGCCTCCAGGCCAAGCCATCGGCCACCAGCTCCCGTGCATCCTTCCAAGTCAAGTCCACTTTTTAAAATTTTGTAAAATTGGTCCACGTCCCGCAGCTCTGACGCAAACTGCCGACGAATTGTCAACAGTGGACTACGATTGTACTACCAGTGAAATAGTATGGACTAGAGAAAAGCTTCAAGCTTAGAAAAATATTATATAAAGCGTGTAAATTTCAAGTCACCATTTTTGTAGTGTTGATTGAATTAAAAATACTAAGTGCATACTTACATTACTTAAGACCCATAAACAAACTAACTAACCATCACACCATTTCCCTGAAGGGGCGGGCAGAGTGGATAGAACGCCACACCACTCTGTCCTGGCACACTTCTCTTGCTTTCTCCACATTCATACATCTTCTCATGCACGCACGTCGATTATTCCAACTTCTTACATGCCCACTTACAAGAACTTGTACTTGATCGTGCCATGTCTTTCATCAATAGAATATTACGTATTCCCTCCCTTCCAGTTGGACTTGATCCAGCAGTCGGACGAGGGCGACATGAGCAACTACCAGGCGAACGGAGAGTTCGACCTGGTGAGCTTCTCCGCCAAGAAGAACGTGGTGTACTACTCTTGCTGCCCGGAGCCCTACCCTGACATCACCTACGTCATCAAGATCCGCAGGCGGCCCCTTTTCTACGTGTTCAACCTCATCCTGCCCTGCATACTAATCAATGGAATAGGTACTGAATTTGCCAAATATTGTGCTTTTTGATCCACTGGGCCAGAGACCACGAGAGTTGATAAAATTGAATTCGTATTCTGAATTCAATTTCTTATTGCGTAAATAAAGGGGCGGGTGTTTGAAGTCGTTCGACAATATTTTTGTTTGGTTTATGATATTTTAAGGACAATTTTCTTTTGAAAAAGAAGAATGGAAATTGCTTCAAAATGTTGTTATAATTTATGCAAATCTCTATGCAACAGGAAATGTTTTCGTCAGTTCTTGGGTTTAAAAAACCATTGGCCTTAAAACAGCGATACAAATCATATTACAGATATACTCATTTCATTATGTACGTTATTCTTACGGTGTCTCCCTTGTGCAAAGTTGAATCTGGGGAGTATATCGGGTCCAATGCGAAACTTTTAGACAATTTACAAACAATCAAGAATGCGTAGCGCTTTAGTTTTATTTTTAAAAATAAAATGAACGTTTACATCTTACTCACATATTCCAATTCGGGCGTTGCTTTCAAATAGTCGAAAATACCAGTGCTAATACCTTCAAATAGTCATAAATATGTAACATTTACGTTTCGCATTTGACTCGATATGGTTACCCCCCCTCTGCTATGTTAGTACGTTGTCCGAGTGACTTACTTTTCAACTTTACTTACCTTTATTAAATTAATAATAAATGTCAGAAAAAGCGAAAGAGTTTAATAAATATCCGGTACATAGAAAAAGTTCTTTCTTTTATTCACAAAAATATCCTTTAATTTGCTAAGAAATAACTTCCGTCCAACTTCCTCCATACAAAAAGGCTCTAGAGAGAATGACTTGGTAGATAAAGTTCCTATACTCGTATTACTTAATATATATAATATGGAAAGGCTTAGAATACGTCACTCATTTTACCTAATATCATCCTTCCTAGAAATGAGAAAAAATAAAACCACGTCTTTGAACCAAAACGAAATCTCAAAAAAGAATATTTAGATATTAATCTAAATATGTATGATTTATGAAACAAAAAAGTGGTGTGATTTTTCATATAAATAACACAATATTTTATGTAAATTTGTACTGATCATTTGGCCTTCATTAATTTGGTGATTTTTTTCCCCATAACGTCCTGATAAGGAAAAGGAGGAGAATAAATACATATTTATGATACACTTTACAATACTATAATTTTTTGGCATTCTATGTTAAAAACAATGACATTTCTCATTTATTTTCTGTTAAAATCTCGTAATAATTCAGTTCAAATTGCAAATCTGTACGGAAAAAATAATAAAACTCGTAGTATATTCAAATATTTATGTAGGTTTGTTTATGAAATAAAGGAAAATACGTAACCTATGATATAATTTATTTGTACCTCCCTAATAAAAAAAATAAAGGATTCTGTTCTTCTGTTTATAAGAATTTGCCTTCCTTTCCTGTGTGATCCAAATTCCCTTTAATAATGTTTTATTGATTTACGTTTCGTATAATAACGGGTTTCTGAGAAAACGTTTATCATAGCCAAGCTATATGATTGTCATGTGGGTAGATTTAATATTACCCACTTGGTGGCAACAACTCAAATCATAAAAATATAAGCAATATTTGTTCCTGCTTTGTTCTGTAGTAATTGCAAGATATCAAGAAAAAACGTATCATAAAGGTAAAGGTAAACCGTTTTCGTAATGTGTTTCAGCACTTCTGGTTTTCTACGTTCCTTCAGAATCTGGTGAAAAGGTGACTCTTGGAATAAGCGCTCTCCTCTCCATGACCGTGTTCCTGATGACCATCCGAGAAACACTTCCACCTACTGAAAAGACTCCTCTCATTAGTAAGTACATCGGTTTCCATAATTATTATCCCTCGTTACTTTCTCTTAGGCACATTATGCCTTGGAGTAGAATTATGCTCATGTGTATGGGTACTTTATTTTTAAATTAGTTTACTTTGTTTTCCTACTTTTTTGTTTACTATTTTGGACCAATTTTTTTTCTTTTTTCTCAATATTTTTCTTATTCTCTTATTAGAGCGAATGGATGATGAAAGAACGGCTAAAAAAATATATGATGCGACTGTGCGTGGATGTAGAAGTCGAGGAAGGCCGAGAAAGACATGGCATGATCAAGTAAAACAAGTGCTTGAAAGTGGGCATGTAAGAAGTCGGAATAATCGACGTGCGTGCATGAGAAGATGAATGAATGTGGAGGAAGCAAGAGAATATGCCAGGACAGAGTGGTGTGGCGTTCTATCCTCTCTACCTATGGTTAGTTAGTTAGTTTTATTTGCATTTTTACTTACTCTTATTCACAGTCACTTCTTTCATTCTAGGTATTTTAAATTATTTTTTATGTTTTTTCACTACTTTACTTTACTTGTTACTGTTTACTTTTAATTTCTGCTGTTTAATTTCTGCTGTTTACTTTTTACGTTTTATTAATTTGGAGTAGGTGGTTAATTTAAAAAAATTAAATAGTATTGTTTTTATAGCTCTCAAAGACCAACGACATAAATTTTTGTTTATCGGGTCTATTGTACGTATCATGTTATATGTATTTTTAATAAAGACTAAAAAAAATCTTCTTGGATAATCCAAGCTTGGACAAGAAAATCTGTACTTAACATCTCCGTGGTGGAGCTAAAACATCCTGTTTCAAAAATACATTCAATTTGCTTAGCCAATAATTCTACAAGCAACAAAAGGTAAAACAACGTTTTCTGCACATTATTTCATTAACGGATGGGGACTTCCGCAAATGTAACGCGCTGTAACATATCAGTTCCCAAAGGAACTTTTTACCATAAATCTTAAGCTTTAATGATTAAGCTTTTTGCCCAGCAGGTAAAAAAATAATGTCACGAAACACAAATTAATGTTAATGCTCCAAATTTTTTAAGCATTCATGCTCATTGTACTAGTAGGTATATAACTACCTGATTTCATTATCATCTATTCTTGTCTCTGCACTTAGATATTCTTATCATGTCTATTACCAGCATCCAATTCATCCTAGGATAAATACTCCCTGGTCAAAAGCAAAAAGGTGA
>JAGVSP010003012.1:0-22514 GCA_022494985.1 Micrasema minimum | reverse complement strand
TGCAGATTGTTATTTTACAATGACTAGTAGTGCAATATTGTTAGTAAAAAGTGATTATTATGTTAAATCAGAAACACACCTGATCTTCAAATCCCCTTGATAATAAGGCCTGAATACCAATCATTGAAATAGTTTTTAGTTAAAAGAATTGTGTATTTCTAAATGATTTTAAAAATATCATCTTGAAAGATTTACTTAATGATATATAGGACCTGCTATATACAAACAATAATTTAGGTAAAATTTTGAATAATACAAAAGATAAAGTAGGTGTATTAAATAAATCAGGTGTATATAAATTAACATGCCATGATTGTACTGCTTTTTATATAGGCAAAACTTCACGAACATTAGAATAAATGAACACATGAGATGCCTTAATAATAACATTTCACATAATCATTCCTTTAATTTTGAAGACAGAATAAAAAGTTTTCATTCAAATAAAAGAGGAAATATTCTCAATAATTTAAAAGTTTTAGCTGTAAAATTAAATTTTAATATAATTAATATCCAATTAAATTTAAGTAATAGCCCTATGTTTAACATCTTTCCCATCCCTACTCATCTACCCACCCCCAAATACCCCTACCACTACTACCTCATCCGTAGCCACAACCACTTATTAGGTACTTATTCTATATAATTTTTACTGTTAAGTGTTTAGTTGATAAGTAGCCCTGAGGATGACCAGTAGGTCGAAAGTAGTTGGCTAAGTGTATAAAATAATAAAAAAGTGAATCAAAAAGCAAAGTGTTTAATTTTATTTATTCAAGTTAATAAAATGATTTACAAAGTTAGTGCTTCGAACATAAAAGATTTAAAAGAATTGTGACAAAATTAAAAAAGGTAATTTAAAATACAATAGGCCTGTTTGCTATAGGCGTTTTGAGCAATTTTCGTTCGACAATTTTATAATTAAAATAAATAAAATCTTGCATTTATCCGATTCTTATAGAACCTTTTGAAAAAAATGTTTTTGTTTTATAAATCGTTGACCGAAGATTGCTAAATGGGTAAATTTTATTGTATGTATATCCAAACGAGGTCTTTGACGAGTCCCAAGTTCATAATTCTGAAAGCTATAAAATGACTCCTGAAATGACTCATTTTCAGAATTAGTTCTACGCATGAATTATAATTCTATGCCTAGAACATTTTCAAGTAACACACTAAATTGTATGACCCTGAATTTCAGTTATAGAGGAATATGATTTAATTTTTTTGTAACTAGGTAGAAATTTATAAACAACATTTTGAGTGTGTCCAAATACTTGTAGACAAAAACTGGATTTCACCCATTACGGGCTAATAATTACAATTTGACAACTCAACAGAGACGAGAAGTTTGGAAGGTAATATGGATATCTAGGCGAACTTCTCGTCTCTGTTGAGATGTCAAATTGTAATCCGTAATGGGTAAAATCCAGTTTTTGTCTACAAGTATTTGGACACACCCAAAAGGTTGTTTATAAAAATTAGCTGGTAAAAGTTATAAGCATAACAAATTGAAGATTCATCTTCAGGCGTTTCCTAGTAGGTGATATAATTCGGTAAGAATCTCACATGCAATCATAAAAGTTTCTGCTAAAATGCTTAGCAAATTTCTCAATGCATGACAGAGTGTGTTCACATGTGAAGCGTCGCGCCATTTCACTGCATATTGGCAGATATGGATATCAAATACTAGGTGTAATGGGAATGTTGTAATACATCAAGTGGCCACTTAACCAGCCAATGACAGGTCATAAGCCCTGTAAACGCCTAGATATCCATATTCCCTTCCAAACTTCTCGTCTCTGTTAAACACATTAACAAATCGCACCATGAATATTATTATGTTGTAAGTCTTAATTTGTCAAAAATAAACTGAGGATACCACATTACAGCTAGCTACTACTACTAATTCCCCTTATCGGGATCCAATGGTGCATAAAGCACTGTATCGGTACACCGAGTGCATTGTATCTTATTTTATTACATGAAGGTAGAATGATATGTCTTACGCTTCAGTCCCAGTCCAAGGTACCACACATGAAATATTAATAATAATACAGCTAACACCAAGCCTCTTTTCTACGTTTAAATGTTAAATTTAAAATGTCCAGTTTCGAAATAAAATTACATTTTTGCATTTTCCCAAAAATTCACCTTTTTTAGCGCAGTTTAGTAATTATGGTACACAATTGTCAATTTTCCATGCACTTGGTGCATGGAAAATGCAGAGCAGTGCAGTTTCCGGGGATACTTCACTTTACGAAGTAACTTTTATGAGGACTAGTCTATTGGTAAATCCATAGATAATAGGTTATGAAATTTATACAGTAAGTTAAGATAGGTTGGGTTTAATAAAATAATTTAAATCAAATAGCTTTTTAAAAGCAATATCCTTTATAATAGGTTATAAAATTGATACAGTAGGTTAATGATAGGTTAGGTTAAATAAAATAATTTAAAATCAAATAGCTTTTTAAACTACTACTACTACTTTCCCTTAATCACACCCAACGGTGCATAGGGCACTGCATCGGTACCACAAGTGCAGTGTATATTAATCATTTTATTACACGAAGGTAAGATGATAGGTCACGAAATATTCATATTTCATCTTGACCCCCTACGGGAATCGAACCCGCGACCTCCATGCACGGTAGCCAAATGCGCTACCACTATGCTACGATGCGGACAGCTTTTTAAAAGCGCAATTTATACAGTAGGTTAAGATTTTTAAATCCAACCAATCTCAGCTTTGCCCATATCTATGCTGTACCTCTATAATCCAGAGAGTAAAAACTTTTGCGGAATTTTGACAGCTCTACCTCGTAAAGTGAAGTATCCCCCAGTTTCCTTATCGTGTGAATTAGTAACTTGGTAGAAAATAATACTAACCGTCATCAAGTTCTTCCCGTCACACTTGAAGTCTGGGGTCGGGGGGACTACCGATATGTTGGGCACCCTGGTGGGGGAGGTGGTGGGAGGTTTGTACGGCGGGTTGGGTCGGGGTCTCTCGTTCTCCGACTCCAGCGCCAAGAGGTGGGCGGCTGGGTTCATCGAGGAGAGACCTGGTACAAAGACATTGGTTAGGTTTCCCGTCACACTTGAAGGTGAACATGGGCTGAGTTGAAGGAAAGCGAGCGAAAAGATGGTCCCCTGCAAGATGGGCACACCTAATAAAGAAGATAAAAGGTTCTCTGTAAATTGATTGATGGCACGTGCTTTATAGAACTGAAATATTGAATAATATTCAAATCAAACTAGTTTTGGTTCTGTTTGCTTGTTATGTTGTCGAGAATTGGGTTCATCCCGATTTTTAATTTTTTATTTCAAAAAATAAAAATCTGGAAATATATATAAAATGTAAAAAATATATATATGTATATTTTTTTTTTTTTTTTAAATAAAAAAGAAATCTATGCAACCTTATGATATTTGCACATATTTCAATTTGTAAATACTATTTTCAATAAAGCCTAAGGCTTGTGCTTGAAAATAGGAATCGAGTCGTGTCGAAGTGGGGATTCGACCGACGATCTCTGGACTCAGAGACCGCGACGCCACCCACTGGGCCACCACCCCGTTCAATATAGTACATTATGCCTTTTTTAAACTTCCGTTATAGATTAGCGGCAAATTTTGATCACACAAAACATTGGTGATCAATTATTGGTTTATTTTCATATTTCTGATAGATATTAAAGGTATTTTATGATTTGGCGGAACCTATCTACGAGTACATGGGATTCTATAAGGACTAAGGAATACACAACAATACAATACTAGATTACAAGTTGACTTGACTGATCCAATGCTGGAGTCGAAGAGATCAACACCCTCGCACACCAAGTTGCCATTCCTTTGAATTCTATTTATGGTGTAGTTATACGCGTAATTTCTATTTTCAGAGTTGGATTAAACAAATGGCAACTTCTTGTGGTGCGACCCGGTATGCGAAATCTGACCTCATTCAACAACACTGGACAGTCAAATTTGTTATTTATTAATTTATATAAAAGAACAACATCATTTTGTAATCTACGGTTCCTTAGAGATGTTAATTTTAATATAGATAATAGGGCATCATTAAAGAAGATAGCTTGTTTTTGGCCTGCAGCACGCCGGAACCCATTTACCACCAACGCTTGGTGTTACTCGCGTAGAGCATGGACGAAGTTTCCATATATGTAGTGAAACAATTGGCGAAAAAATTGTCACTACATAAAAACAAACAAATAGAACCAAAATCTAGTTTAATTTAAATATTATCATCTGTAAATGCTTCAATCAATATGGCCCATGACAGGGAAGAACGGAGACAATTGGTGAGTATGTTCCTGTGCAATTGGTGGACTACGACGCTCAGCATTGAGCGGCACGACAAAGAAGAACAAGCATGAGATTTTTTTTTTTTAATACAAGGATGAGGCTTTTGCATTCGATGTTTTAGGTCATGACCAGGTTTATACTATTTTAAAGACTATCCACAATATAAAGTATTTAAAGTCTGAAGGATGGATGTATGATAGGTGTACAAATGTCGAAATATGAGCAGAGTGCAAGGCTGAGATAAGCATTATCGTCAAAATTATGAAAGGTCTTTTATGATGGTTCGGTCATGTAGAGCGAATGGATGATGAAAGAACGGCTAAAAAAATATATGATGCGACTGTGCCTGGATGCAGAAATCGAGGAAGGCCGAGAAAGACATGGCATGATCAAGTAAAACAAGTGCTTGAAAGTGGGCATGTAAGAAGTCGGAATAATCGACGTGCGTGCATGAGAAGATGTATAAATGTGGAGGAAGCAAGAGAAGTGTGCCAGGACAGAGTGGTATGGCGTTCTATCCTCTCTGCCTATGCCTTCGGGGAATGGGCGTGATGGTTAGTTAGTTTGGATATTTATCATAAAAAAAACTAACTATGCAATAATAATATTATGTTAAGGGAAAGAATCTTACCCATGAGCATCAACGGACTCCAAGAAAAATTTACAGATTTAGAGCTTTCAACTTTAGGAGTTTCGTCTTCAATACACCTTCGAATATCACCATTAACAGTCTTTTTGGAGGGCACAGAGAAAAAATCCGGACTAAAAGACGAAAATGTACTGTTCGGTCTATCGGCACTGCAAGACGCGTTACCACTACCTAAGTATTTACTTTGGGACTTCGGAGAACTGTTGGTGGCTTTCCCAGAAAAAGTCTTCGACACATTGCAGTATGACCGCATGTCTTTCAATCTAACGCGGGGAAAATGATTTTTTGATAGCATAACATTTTCAACGCACTTTACTTCATTCAAATATCTTTCTTGAGCAATTACGCACTGCACAATTTCTTCTTTCTCACTGCCTTCTGACGCGTTGGAACTCCTTTCTGGACTCTGGGTGTTTTTACCAGTTGAAGAACTGAGAGCCATGGAGCTGCAGGTTGTATGGGCGAAGGAAAGGAGGCTGTTGGTACTGAATAAGGTAGACCGTGAGCTATTCGAACTTCGTTGTGAGCTCGGGCTTTGAGAAGAAGGGCTTTTAGAATATCTATCCAAAGGGCTAGTATACCCTTCTTTTGTCACTGTTTTAAAGAATTCTTCCCTGCTTCGTCTGATGGCTACTCTTGGACTAACGTTTTCAACTGGCGGAACAATTGGTTCAATCTTTTCTGGTGACGAAGTTATCTTTGTTTCCGCTATACAATTTTCCTTTTTACACCTGTTGAGGCATTCTACGATGCTTTCAATCTTTTTCTGGCACGTGTGGTTGGCTGATAGGAATCCGTTGTTGACAGGAGAAATAAGAGACTTTCTGTCAGTGGGGGTGGGAGTTTTGGCTGAGACTTGCGGACTGCCTGGTTTGGAAAAGCACCTTTTGTGGCATTGCCTGCAGACTGCTACGGTTTCGGGAACTACTGGACTAGATCTAACAGTTATCTGTAAAGCAAATTCAAATCAAATTAGAGCTCGCACATTATAAATTTCAAATAACTATTGCTGTCGTCAAAAGCAAACTGGGTTAGTAGAAAAATCAACTATCAATCAATGTATTTTCTCATTTTATGGATAAAATAAATAATTGTGGATTCAATGACATAATGGCTAGAATAATGGCAAAATGATTAGTAAACCCTAACAGCAAAAAAGAAAAATACTTAACTGTTGACTTCCAATTTCCTTACTTCTATTTTTTAAAAACAAATTCAAAATATTTTCTCATGAATTTTGTTCCCAAATTAACCACTTAGAAACTGCAAACCTTTTTTTAATTAGCCTTCACTCATTTGCGTTTGATTATGATATTTTCTTATTGATATTTAGATTGATTAATTTAAATTTTTATTGATTAGTACCTGACTATCAGAATTAGTACTGCGGGACGGACTTCGTTCATTCTCCGATGGAGACTTGTTACATTCAGTTTGAGCTCCAGTTGCCGAAGAGTGTTTAGCAGCTGCCATGGCAACGTCAATCAACTTCAGCTCCTGAGATCTCTTCCTCAACTGCTCTGCACTCCAGACCTGAGAAAGATAACACCATTTAGCATGTATAGAACATCTCAAGCCATCTTTGTCCATTGTCTTTTTGAAAAACTGGTAAAATAATGTCAATATTTAGCTCTCATATTTGGCAGTTTCAGGCCAAAAATATCTGACGTTCTTACGTTACATTTATCCCACTGACTTTCAAAAAAACCCGTGACCATTTAGCATGTAAAAGACAATTCAAGGCATCTTCATCTATTGTCTGTTAGCAAATTGACTGAAAAAAATCATTTTAATTCTTAGTTCGTTTATTGGGTAATTTTGGACTATCTTATCTTACGTTCTTCTTCATAGTTTCAATTATAGTCCCCGCTGGGAATCTAACCCATGACCTCATTTATCGTAGTGTATGCTGCTCCCTAGGCGTGTCATAATCCATCTAGCCAGGTGTAGGTAGGCAAGATCTTCTTCAACATCTCATTCTTAAGCCCACTTTATATGGGACAGTTTACTGTGCAGTTTCTTGATCAGAAAACTACACAGTTTCTTGTATCGTTTTCTGACCAATAAAAACTGCGCGGTGTGAATTTTACCTTTACACGGCACAGTTTACTGTCTGTAGGCATGCGCAGAACACGACGTCGGACCATAGAATACACAGTTGACTGCCATAAATGTTGCCATACTAATAATATCTATAGTCGTCTATCTTATCGATTTTTTGCAGATCCATCGATTTAATGGAGATTTATCAAATCTACTGAAAATGTAAAACCGATTTACCGTATTTTGAATTTCAATCTAGGATTTCAATTCATATAATTTATTACATTATATTCAAATTTGCCATAGTAAAAGTTTATCAAAGTTTATTTGTAATATTACCGATACTATTGAATTTTATACGTATTATACTATCGTAATCGCTGCGGGTGATGCGCGCGCCGAAACTGTGTGAAAAAATGTGTGGAATTAGCGCACAGTGAGGATCTGACACTAGCACACAGTTTTTCATCCAGTTTTAGCTTTATACGGGGCAGTTTTGAGACTGCAAAGAAAACTGTCCCGTATATAGTGGGCTTTAGATGTCACGATCCTGAGAATAAAATTTGTTTATAGCAAGATCCTACATTTTGTTCTCCACTTTTATATTTTTATTATTTTTAGATATTTTTCCTGCAGCCCTATACAGCTCAACATCTGAGGCGCAATTTGGGTCCTCGTATCCTGATACTTCCAAGGAGGTGCCCTCTGGAATTCGTTCTCACAGTCATTCATTTTTCCATTATCACCAACTACTAAATCTCTGTTCTGTATACCTCTGGCTCCGGCTCCGAGAGCTCCCCGCTCCCTGGATGCGTCTTCATCCACCTGGCCAGGTGTAGGGCTGCTCCTCGGCAGGGAGACGGGCGTGGGGCGGGGTCCAAGGGAGCAGCCTGGCCGGCGGGGGCTCTGCTGGGAGGGGCCACCTTTACAAATAACCAAAATCAGTTACCACTTTGGAACTCACCGATAAAAAAACTTGCTTCTAGAAAAGTAGGGCATTGTCAATAGATTTGCTAGAGTGAGGCACCACGTACGAAACTAAAAAAAAAGGGGGGACCTTTAATTTAACTGACAAGAAGACCGGAAATCCTATGTTTTTATGCATGAGGTATAAAATACATTTGATTTTTTTCATTCCTTCGCTGTTTTCACTATCGTCGCTTGCTGATTGTGAGCGTTGTCTTCCCCTTGACTCCAAGTCAAGCGATAGGCCTTCAGATGGCATAACACGGGCATGACTTTTCAACTTCCGGATACGTAAAATCGCTAACTTCATTCATTACTTTTGGTTTCGTCTCCATGCAAATTCTGTATCGAAGTACGGAAAGAAGTAAGCAAATTGTGTATTGGAAGTTGAAAAAGTTGTGCAGTGCTACGACCCCTATTCCTATTTAAAAAAGGGTTGTAAAAAAGATTGATCCCTAAATCACTCACTGATCACTCGCCCACAAGGGCAATATGTTAATAAACAAACAAATGGTATGATTTTTGATATTCTCTATGCACGTCCGAGTCCTCAATTGTAGCTCAGGTGGTTGGAAAAAAGTTTCTTTCCCTTAATGGTACTTACATTTTATAATTTTCAAATTTGAACAAAATATTGTAAATTTTATGCATGGAGTAACAAAACTCATAGTACAACCCGAAAACTAGTGAATCTACATTATATTTGGAGTCGAATGAGTAAAACGATTTTTTAATCAGAACTTTAAAAAAAATATATTAATTTTTCTTTCAAAAATTAATATCTCAGCACGCATCTCTCTCACAGACCGGTGCATGTTTACAATACTCGTTTTACGAGTGCTGAAGGATTAGTTCTCCCTAAATATAATAACAAGTATGGTAAGAGAACACTTCAGTACAGTATACATAAAAATCTGTAACATGCTACCAAGAAGTATTAAAAAAAATAATTAATTTTCAAGCTTAAAAGGAGACGCGTGCTGAGAACTTGGTCGCGAGCGCGATTCCCGTATTGGTTTTAACAATTGTATTTTTATTTACATGTATTTTAATTTTTTTGTGCGCTAGGGTGATCTATTGAGACTTTTATTTTTAGTTGTATTTGTATCATCTTGCACCTACTGAGTGTAAGTAGGCAATTCATATGACATGTATTGTTTTCTTTTATGTATATTGAAATAAAAATTGAAAAATTTAAAAAAAATAATTGGTTGTTAAAATTAAGTTTTTAGCAGTTTTTGTAATACATAGTATTCATTTGACTAAAGAGATTATATTAGTAATAATTTTTAAGAAATTTACCTAAAAAAATTCAACTTCATACATAATTTTCTCGAAAACAAATGAGTGAAATAAAAATATATTATTCTACAAAATCGACTCCAAATGTGATGTAGACTCACTTGTTTCCCGCTTGTACATCAAGTTTTGTTACACCAAGTATATTTATTTTCTGTTTTGTAAAAACTTACTGTATTGTCATTTAACCTGCATTGCGATTACATCGCTGTTGTGACGCCTATTAATATGATGGTAATCGATAAATTAGCGAAAAGATTTTATCGATTGCTGTCGGGGTAATTGCGGTTTATCTATATTTAAATACATTAGTGACTTCTGTTCTGGATCTATTTTTATGTTCTGATAATACAGATTTAATTATATTATGAGTACTACTATTTTTATTTTTATGTTATTTTAATATTATCCACGCCCAAAGGGCTTTTACATTACATAATTTATATATTGTATATAATAAGAATAAATATATTAAAAAATAGGTAGGAACACATTCTGATATAACATATTCAATATTTATAATTGAATTGAAATAAATAAAATGTTAATGGCGTTAAAAATTTTAATCAAAAATAAATAAGTGAAATTTACACATAAATAAATATGTAAAAAACTTGTTTTAATTTTTCGTTAAAAGTTTTAGATAAAATCTAAAATAAATGAAATGTCAATTTCTTCAGAAATTTAAATCTAAAATAATAAAGTGAAATTTAAAATAAATAATATGTAAATTGCTTTAATTTTTTTAAAAAAATAATAAGTAAAATTTAAAGTAAATATGAAAAAAATAAAATAAATTAAATGTCAATTGCTTTAAACATTTAGCATTGAGAAATGACAAATCATGAATAAGTAAATCATCAATAAATAAATAGGTTAAATTGAAGATAAATAAAATGTTAATTTCTTTGAAAAATAAACATTAAGGAATGACAAATCATCAATCCCAATCGTAAAATGGACGACAACAAAAAGTTCAAAAAAATTAGAATGTTATAACAATAATTATAAATAGTATTTTATTGGTACTACTGGTACCATCCACAAAAGATCACTCTGTCTCTATTCTAATAATTGTATGACTATAAATTATAATAAGTCGTCGATTATCCGAATATCAATATTGTGAACCATTTACCCATTGTATAGTATTTATTCCCCATCCAAATTTTACCGTTACTTCCTTAATACAAAAAACGGTCCCTTATCTGCACCCAATGGTGCAAAGGGATCTTATCAACGTTCTACATCGACATCTAAAAAGTGTGAAAAAATAATTGCTCTCGTGCTTCACTCAAGGGTGAAATCCAAGGACTACGATTTCGATTTCGATTTTCGTAACGTGACAACTCGTTTTCTTAAAACGGACATTTTAAAAATTTTGTAGGTATTGAAAAAAAATTACATAATTTTTTTTCGATAACAAAAAAACCCTCAGGTGGATACGATATAATCAAAATTAATAGTACATATTGTGTACATAATATCCTAATCTAGAATTAGCTACTATTAAATAGCTAACGTTTAATAAGCTAACCTTAAATAGTTAAAAGAAAAAAATAGCTAATCTTAAATGATTGAAAGATAAATTTCATAAAGCTAAACTAACAGGTGAAATTTCAGTATTAAATGAAATCTAAGCTACATTTGTAATTCTACAATTATAATTCATTAAGTTTTGGGTATTTTTATTTATTTTTAAATGATCGCTAGTATCGCAATATCACCTTATTACTTTAAATGCCAATACTTATTACAGGTAAAATGAAACAAATTGTTTTAAAAGAAATAAATTTATTTCTCAAATTTTCTCAAAGACTTCTAAAAACAGTTTTTTTACAATCACACATATTATTACAGTAACAACGTTTTACCTTTGGAGGTAAATTTAAGTGACTATTTGCGATGCTAGCGATGATTTCTTTATTATTTGTGAAGATTTCTTATGACTTTAATCAGCGAATATTGTAATGTATTTGTAGTTGAAAGTTAAAAGTGGAAATACAGTACGAAAAATAACTAATTAAAGTGTAAAAATGTAAAAAATTAGTGTGTGCCACAAAAAAAAGCTACAAATTTCTGACTCATATGGTTACAATTTTTAATAATTTAAATGGTATTAAAATCTTAAATATACTGGATTTAATGAAAAAAGTGTTAATTTTAGAGACGAACCACCATCATAATTTTTTACGGGGATATAAAAATTTATGACGCATTTAAATTAACAGTAATTTTCGGTGGATAATTTGATTGCTATTACACGCACAAGTTTTGTTGACAATCTTACAGAGCTTCTAATTGATCTAAATTTGAGCGAAATAGAATTTACGAATGAAAAGTTACATATAGCCTTATAAGATTTAGACAATTAGGTCTATTGCCTATTATTATTTGATTTTTCAATATTCAATAGCATCTTAAGAATTTAAATGAATTTATGTGTTGAATAACTAAAAACAGCCCGGGAAACAAAACAACTTTAGTCAATACGGTTACAAAAATGCATTGAAACGCACAAATTTTCAACTAAATTTGCTATACAAGTTTTAATCATGAAAATGTATAAATTTAGACATGAAATTTCATTTTACAAAACGCCTCGTGCTTGATCATTTCCTAAACAGTAAAATAAAATAAATCATTTAACCATTGGTGTTTTACGTTTGTCAATGAATGTGATACAATCGTTCAAATCATGGTTTTGTTATGGTGTTATTTTCCAACTACCAAAAATAAAACGACTGTATCAGGATTATTAGATAAACGATTGACAAACGGATAACACATATAGTTTTGTGTTAATTGTTCTATTTTACTGCCTTAAAAGAAAAAAAAACCATGCACGTAGATTATTAACTTTTAAATATTATATCATTCTAGGCAATCTGATCACAGCGTAATAAGACTCATCTTCTTGCCGTCATGAACAAGATTCACTGCACTTGGTGTACTGATACAGTGCCCTATGCACCATTTTAGGCGGTTAAGTAAGTAAGGCAATCTGAGCATGACTTTGGTTAATCTATTAATGGCTAGAAAATCATTTTTATCTTGACAGCGCAGCGCTGAAATTAAACCCTAAACATAAAATTGACTCCTAAATGACACATTTACACTGAATAATACTTTTAATCAAAGGTGTTTTCAATGTTATTTTAGAATCGCATAAGTTATTTCGAAAGTTTTTAGTTTTTCCACTTTGTAATCAACGCCAGCGCCGCAAAATATTCACCTAAATTTTGACAAGTCTACAACAAAGGTATTTATCCATAAAAACAAATAGTTTAACTTTTCAAACTAAATATTACACTATTTAGAATTTCTAACACATTAAAAATTAAATCTGTCTACACAAAAGAGTAAAAAGTTCTAATAACTGCTGATAAATGTTTTAAATATATAATACCAACAAATCAAAATCATAAATTAATAAATACAAATGTTAAAATTGTTAAAATTTATGTTAGGTACCTATTTGTTTACTTTTTGCACTAGTTTAAAACCCTAAAATGTATTTCAAATTACAGTAAACTTACCGGTTCATTGGCTCGATTATAACCTCGAAAAAGAATCATAAAAACATTTACATTAAATTAAAATTTAAGTACTCCTCAGGGAAAACATGAGAAAATATTTTTTATACTACAAATGGTAATCATAATATATTATTTGTATTAATCTTTATGCCCTGTAGTTTGAAATTTTATACCGATAGCCTAAACATATGTAAAAGAGGTAGAGAGAACGAGAAACAGATTTGTATAACCACCAAATGGGTACTACAAAGTCAATTTCAAAGCCATTTTGAATGCACAACCATCAAGCCAGTTATTAAATATAGATATTTATCAAAAATGTATAGAAAAGGAATCTGTATTTCCATACTGGTATTTTTCGATTAACTTCCATATTAGATGGGTTCGATTCAAAACATTCGCTAACAAGAAAATTTACAAAACACTTATAAAAATTTTGATCAGCCTTCGCAATAAGAAACAATTAAACGTACCATTGACAAAAGTTACCTTTATCGTTTATTAAAAATATACATCTTCATGTTTAACCCATTCTCCTATTCACGCAATTAATTACCCATAGAACCACAAACACTGTTTAACATTGTTCGAAAAGATTGAGATTAATAAAGAGTATGAATGTTTAATACGTAATAATTTACTATTCACACGGAAAGACAGATGCGAGGATCAGAGATCTAAAGTAGACGGGGGATTTTGTTTTCGATTGTCTATAAGGATAATCCTCTCGGAAGTATATGTTTTCTTCTACGTCCGTTTTGAAAGACGGATCTATATTCAAGTCTGTTAGAGCGAGATCCGCTTCGAAAGATTCCCAGCGACAAAAAGCCATCAGAATCCCAAATGTCCGGATCTTCCTCATCTAAAATAAGGTTCTCGCCGAAGTGATCTCGTTTTCTAAGATCTAGAATAAAATCCGTCGTAGACGGAGTCAAAATGGCACTGGGAGACGAAGGACCCTCCGAGTTATCAACTAATCTCGGGTAGTAATTATCATCTGAATTTTTCTCTAAACTAGTTAGAGAAACGAAATGAGAAGAAAACGTTTGGGAGTATTTTGAGGATTCAGCTGAAGGCGAAATATTAGGAGGAGGGGTGTCGGGAGTTTTCGTGCTGTTTTGAATTTCGTGCGCGATGAATTGCGCGCTGTCATCATTAGGATCCGAGATCTCTTCATTGATGCTAGAATTTAACATTTCAAACGATCTGATGACGGCTTTTTCCTCTTCCTCTATAATATTACAAGTGATTGCGGATAGTTTGGAAATTGAGTCGTATACGGGTCCTGTGGAGGCGAAGCTAACGGAATGGTGTCGAGGATCGTGGCGGCTGTCCTTGTGCCGCTGGCGGAGAGTCAGGGACGGGGCGAGAGGTACCTGATGCTGCTGGGAATCCAGGGTCACCTCGGAGTAGCAGCCCAGCGGCGCGGGGGACTCCATCGGGGAGCTCAGCGGAGTGCCGTTGGAGGAGTTCACCCTGAGTCTGAAAGAAACATTTTCGTTTTCTAATGCTGTAAGAAGAATTTTGTCCCGATTTAATACGGATTTGGATCAAGCAAGTCAGGACAAGAAAGTATGTTTTGTAGTGGAAACAAAATAATATGGCAGAAATAGGGTTCTTCCCGATAACACGAATATTCATAAAACGTTATAAATATTTAAAGTATATTTTTACAATTCCAACGATATAAAAACAATGATCAAAAATGTTGTTTTCATTTATAAATTTATGTTTTAAAAAACACGAAAATACGAATGATTTTTAACTCCCGTTATTGGTTTTGACGTCATACCCGTCCACCATAAAAGGCGTGAAATTCATTACGAAGTGAGCGCCTATATTGCTGTGACGTCACACCGCATGCGCGCCAAATGAAGGATTTTGCGAGCGATTTGAAAAAGCGCTATTTCAAACCGCGCTAAAAAATCATATGACATCGTAAAAATAAAAAAAATAAATTCCCTTGATATTGTAATTTTTCAATCAATTTTTTTGAATAAAAATTAAAAATCGGGAAGAACCCAGTTTGTGGAGACGCATTAAAATAAGAAACATGTATTTTAAATCCCTTTACAATACATTTTTAACACAACATGCTTACCCGGTAGGTAAGCAGAATGTTCGAAATACATAAATGGTCAAACTACTCTGGAAGCCAAAAGTCTAAGCATATTTCAAAGAACTTTTGAAGTGAACTTGCATATAAAACAATTTTCAGTCAGTCTGGAAAGATGTTAAATACCAGTCCACGAATTGTAAACCATTTTTATTTAATAATTAGCGACATATATTTACATTTGCCTAAGAAGAAGCGTCTGCCAGACAGCCTTGAGATCGGCAGTCGGAGCTCGCAGTATAATAGTTCGAGTCCTGGCTCGGACAGGTGGACCACATTTCATGGTCGGACTGCTTGCTCGGCCAGAACCCACGCCTATCCTGAACTCCGTCGCTGCAAGGAAAAAACAGACGATCAGAATAGATTCATAGAAAGGAAAATGTGATAGTTCCACAATTGCCATATTTTATAAGAAAGCAGAGAAAAGCTTTAAGAGCATACTCCACCACGTGACTCGCGGCCGCTTCCCATACAAACGTATTCCTCGATTTTCTCCCTGGAATTTAACATTACCGCAATGATTTGTTCACATATTTTAGATATTATATACTTATTTATTATTTAAAGTTTTAAGCAATTTACATTTTATTTATTTTAAATTTCACTTATTTATTTTAGGTTAAAATTTTTAACGCAATTTACATTTTATTTATTTCAATTTTAAATATTGAATTTTATGTTATACCAGGATGTGTTGCTACCTATTTTTTTAACAATAAGTTTTCTCTTATTATATACAATATTATTGTATACAATATGTGTATGAATTTTGTAATGTAAAAGCCCTTTGGGCGTGGATAATATTATAATAGAATAAATATGGACCAGATGCGTGTTTATATTGTCTTTTTTTAAAAATTTATTATGTTTACATTCTTCACAAATTGTCTTTACAAAAAAAAGGACGATGCAATATCACGATGCAATCACGCATCTGGTCGATATCTAAAATGTGTGAAAAAATCATTTTTCTTATGTTATATTCCAGGGGAAAAAACGAGGAATACGTTTGCGAGTCTTTTTTTTTAATTTTATTTTGTTAAATATTTATTATTTATTTATTTGTACATATATACACCGTGTCCCTCGATGAGACCTGAAACTCCGGAGGGTGATGTTTTAACTGTATTTCTGAAAAAAAATCGGGTTTATTTTTTAATAATAAATTTTAAAAAGTATTAATTAAAAAGCGACTATGTAATACTGGCTTCTGTTTGAAAAGCTAGCGGTGGCGGTATTTGTGGCGGTGGGCGGGAAGGAGTGGGGGTCCGCTCTGGTCACCGAACGCCTTGCCTGTGCACGGACATCATTCAAAATTCGAATTTCATATCTGAAATTGTTGCAGGTCACGTAGTGTTAGCCAGTTCAAAAATGGACGGTATTACACGCGTGAAATTTTTTATTCATATTTTAATCATTTTTTTAAGAACGTTAGAATTGAGTTTTTTGAAAAACTTTAATAAAGATTTTTTCTCAGAATATCATGAATAATCACCCCTCTGGAATTTCGCGGTCTCATCGTGGGGAAACGTGTGTATATAATATTTAATTATAGTATTTAAAAATAAGGTTAACGAGATATATTTTGAATGCTTCTTTTTTTCTCAAATTTATATTAGTATTTTTTCTTCAGGCAGTCTATTATAAAAAAATAAAATTATACATGCCCTGATCCTGTCTCCGTACACATTAAGCGCTCTCTTCTCTACATATTCTAACATTGTAATAGTACTCACGACGTTTCCTAATAACATAAAGCAAGTCTCCCGCGATGGTTTGGCTATGGGCAGCGGCTCCTCGGTGATGAAGAGCACCCGGTCCCGGGAGACGGTGGCGAACAGCAGCAGGTCGGAGAACAGCAGCGCCCAGTGTGTGCGGCTGGACCTGCCCTCCACTCGCAGGAGATCGCCACCAAATATCCACTGCCGGCCTGGCTTAGCCAGGACGAAAGGCTGGAAACGAGACATTGCTATAGACGAGGCACAATGGGACATAAGAACTTAAGCAATTTGAAAAAAACTACAGTGATTATATACACCGTGTCCCACGATGAGACCGCGAAACTCCGGAGGGTGATTGTTCATGGTATTCTGAGAAAAAAAATCCTTAAAATTTTTTTGATGGGCATTTCCAATAATTAATTTTAAAAAGTATTCATAAAAAGCGACGAGTGTAATACTGGCTTCTGTTTGAAGTGCTAGCGGCGGCGGGGCGTGGCGGTGGGCGGGGAGGAGTGGGGGTCCGCTCTGGTACGCCTTGTACGGACATTCAAAATTCGAATTTCATATCTGAATCTTTAGTTTAAGTTTCAAAAATATGTGATTTTCTTCGCGCTTATTGGTGCAGGTCACGTGGTGTGAGCCAGTTCAAAAATTGACGGTATTACACGCGTGAATTTTTATTCATATTTTAATAATTTTTTAAGAAATTAGAATTGAGTTTTTTGAAAAACTTTATTAAGATTTTTTTTATCATGAATAATCACCCTCTGGAGTTTCGCGGTCTCATCGTGGGACACGGTGTATAAATGCTGTTTATATTATATTAGCATTGCTTTGTTGAAAAAGATATATACCTGTTGGGCTGCCACCATACAATGAAACCCCCACCCTTTCCCTAGACTGCTTTAAAGACTATTGAGTCTTTTTTTTTTTATTGTAGCCAACTCTACCAATTTTTTTCAACAAGCTAAACTTGTTTTTTTTTTTGACTAGATCGATGCTGTCGCCCTCTTGACTTAACTTCACTTGGAAACTTTGGCTCTGTAATTTGCTTATGCATTTGCAACAGCAAAAATTTAAAGTCCTGCATAAAATAGCGGGACTGACAGAGAGTCCCCAAGAACTCTTTAACAGTCGCGAGGGGAGGTGGGATTGATCCCTCAGTGCTTGCTTCAGATCCTTAGAAGAAAATATTTTGTGTATGGTAGTGAAGCATGGTGTTGGAAAAAGAAGAATGGAGAAATGCGATCTCTCAGGCGAATGTGTGGTAAGACTATGTATGATAGGTGTACAAATGTCGAAATTAGAGCAGAGTGCAAGGCTGAGATAAGCATTATCGACAAAATTAAGAAAGGGCTTTTACGATGGTTTGGTCATGTGGAGCGAATGAGTGATGAAAGAACGGCTAAAAGAAGTTTAAATGCAAGTGCGCCTTGAATGGAGTACTTGAAATGGCATGACCAAGTACGTCAAGTACTTGAAAGTGGTCATGTGTAAAGTCGGAATAATCGGCGTATGTGCATGAGAAGATGTATGAATGTAGAGGAAGCAAAGGAAGTCTGTCAGGACAGAGTGTTATGGCGTTCTATCCTCTCTGCCTACCCTACGGGGAAATGGCGTGATGGTTAGTTAGTTAGTTAGTTTAGAAGATAAAAGTTATTTGTGAATGATCAAGAAAGATAGTTCTATCTAGATGACCTAGATTATTATTTATTCATTTTATTTTGTGACGGAACAATAACAGGCAAAAGGATGCTAAATATAATACACAAAAAAGATAAAAATATAACTAGGTAAATTGTTCACATCGTGCTTAATCGAATGACCAAAACATAATGTTTATGAAAATGAGACATACACACAATGCTTAAGTAAATATAACACACATATAAAAGCAAAAGTGATCACAAATATCTCAAGGACAACCTTCTCTTGAACCCACCTACGGAGCTTCCGAAGATGTCCATACCTTCAGTGCTGTCCCTGTGTATTACGTTGTACTCTCTGCACGTACGAGAGAGAGGATTGTAATATCCTGTATTGGAGGAAAAGCGCTCAACTCTGAAAATGTCTGGATTACGCAGTCGTAAATTGGCACGCAGACCGATTTCGCTTATTATTCATAACTAACTAACTAACTAACCATCACGCCATTTCCCCGAGGGGTAGGCAGAGAGTATAGAACGCCACACCACTCTGTCCTGGCACACTTCTCTTGCTTCCTCCACATTGATACATCTTCTCATGCACGCACGTCGATTATTCCGACTTCTTCCATGCCCACTTTCAAGCACTTGTTTAACTTGATCATGCCATGTCTTTTTCGGCCTTCCTCGACTTCTACATCCGGGCACAGTCGCATCATATATTTTTTTAGCCGTTCTTACATCATCCATTCGCTCTACATGACCGAACCAACGTAAAAGACCTTAATTTTTTCGATAATGCTTATCTCAGCCTTGCATTCTGCTCTAATTTCAACATTAGTGCACCTATCATACATAGTTATACCACACATTCGCCTGAGAATTCGCATTTCAACTGCACTCAATCTACTTTCATCCTTATTTTTCCAACTCCATGCTTCGCTTCCATACATAATGCCCACTTTATCTTTTTCTTGTTCAGAAAACTGTGCAGTCTGTCAAACTTCTGTCAAAAGACACGCTAAATATGTGTATTTTTGAAACGCGATTGTAAGTTATTATCGTATGTTTGCTCTCAGGAAATTGTATATTTAGCTAATTATGTAAATATGTTATTGTTTTTTTTTACGTATTTAAAAGCATACAATAAACCATGTCTATTTAAACGTTTACATAAAAAAAACATTTGACTGTCATGTCAGCTTAAATCTGACACTAGCACACAGTTTTTCATGCAGTTTTACCTTTATACGGGACCGTTTTCAGACTGCACAGAAAACTGTGTAGTAAACTGCGCCATATAAAGATAGCTTAAGGGTTGGTACCAGAACTCCAGTATTCATGCCCTACACTATGATTTAAGATGATCCAGTTTCCTACCTGCAGGTCGGTCACCAGCCTGGCCAGCGCGCGCTGGTCAGGGTGGGCCGGCGTGGCGGCGGAGTTGGCCGCGCGGAGCAGGCGCAGCAGCTCGCGGAACTGCTCCAGCGGCTTGTGCACGAGCTGCGTCACGTCCGGCCGGCGGGACGGTATAGCGGGCTCCGTGCAGAGACGGGTAAACGCGCCACCCGCTTGCCGGGACTTCTGCACCTAAGGGTTGAAAGGACACTTGTAGAGAAAATTATACATGGAGTAACAAAACTCGTAGTACATTCCAAAAACTGGTGAATCTGCATCATATTTGGAGACGAATTTTTTTTTTCTTCTCATAAAAGCTTTCACAAGTACCACAGATAAAGTAAAATTGCACGAATTCTTATTAAAATGGGTTTTTTTTAACTTTGTCTTCTTTATAAATAATATTAATTTTACAAAATATTCTTGAAGGAATCACTATTAAAATTGTTTTTATTATATTTGGTGGTTTGACTTCATAACCAACGTTGAAGTTAAGGAACAGACGCAGCAACCTCCAATAACTGGGGTCGTGAAGATGCGGCGATGGACCTGGCTTGGGCATGTACTCCGGATGCCTCGGGAGAGCCTGACCCGAACTGCCTCTTCTTTACGCCTGCAGGGTCCCGCCGTCCTGGCAGACCGTCGATGACCATCCTACGGTTGTATTCGGCGGAGCTAATGGATGCGGGCCTGACGTGGGAGGAGGCGAGAGAGCTGGCTGGTGACAGGGTCTCATGGAGGGATCTAGTGATGTCCACATGCTCCACGTAGGAGCGAACGTGGCAAAAGAAGATGAAGAAGAAGAATATTTGATACCAATTTGCAAAAAATTATCAACAAAAAAAATAACTTCCTTATCAATTTCTTTGAAAACTATGGGTCAAATAAAAAAATATTATTTTGCAAAATCGACTTTAAATTCAGAAATTCAAACTCCTGTGAACTTCGCGTTGGTGTCGTTCAGATTTGCAACTATCATGAACGTAGGTTGCATCCACATTCATCACAAACTCGCTAGGGTGTGGAGCTGCATCAAGGAGAGGAGACGAGGGTAGAAAAGGTGACAATAATCGTCACAGCGGGAATGTGAAAATTGACGATATATTGGTCTGAACACATGTTTTTTTATGAATTAACATATTGGTACCAAAGTGACGCCTTCGTTTACAGAACTCTCCAGAATTAATCTTACTTTCTGAATGAAGGTTGTAGAGGGTCTAGAAGGGTTGCAGATAGTTAGGTTTATAGATTTGAAGTTATGATGGATGATATTTACACAATATAGTCCGAAGCTCCATCCCCAACTCTATAATAATGACTCTGACCACAGATGGACGAAACGCTTTCTGGGTGTGGAGAGACCGAGAAACCAGAGGCCTCAAGGACGTCCATCGATGAGATGGTACTGTGAACGACATCAGTAAGTCTGCTGGAAGACAGTGGATGGGGGCGGCGCAGGATCGGGAGAAGTGGAGATGGCAGGGGGAGGCCTATGTCCAGCAGTGGACCTCAACGGGCTGAAATGATGATGATGGTTGTTGCGATTGCAGCAGAGTGTGTTCTGGTTCTGAAGTTGTTCAATGTAGTTTTTTATTGATATGTTTTTATTTTTTGCCTGTGTATGTGTATACTTTATGAAAACTTATAATTTACTATTTGGTTCTTTTTCGTAATGGCTGTATGTTCTCTGTCAAAACAAAGTTTGTAAGAATTGAATCCAACGTAAGATGGTTGGCGTTCATACCAGCACACAGTCCGCCCTTTTGAGCCCATTGCAGTAAGTCTTGTAGAGCGAGATGATGGTGGCCATCTTGGACAAGTAGACACTGGCCACAGAGTGGAAGTGGATCTCTCCATCTTCCATCACCAGCTGCTCCAGGATGTCCTCAGATAACCTCAGCAGCTGAAATTCAATTACAATTTTTTACAATCCAACCAATAAGTTATGCAAAATTTAAGAAGAAAGAAATCGATGCGAAACATTTAAAACCAAATGTAGTCTTAAAGTTATCAATTACTTCCAGGGTGATATGGAATCAAAACTAATCAACTTATTAGTAGGATTTGGCTAGATCAAAACTATTGCGAATCATCGAGTATTTAAATTGAAAGGTTATGTAAAATGTTCACAAGTGTTTAAATTAATTAATGTAATATATATCTATTGGACTATTAGGTACCAAATTACGCAAAAAACTGCTGCTTTTGTTTTGCTTTGGACACTTTCATGTACTTAAAAAAACTTTTGGTTGTCTGTAAAGTCGGTTTTACGGACGATAATTTTACGTGATAACGTCATAAGAAAACATTGATGATAAATAGCATACTTTATGAATTGATTTGAATTATTATTACTGAATTTATCATTATTTTGTATAATACAAAGCAGGAGTTAATTGAAAATTTATTTTTTTTCCATAAATTAACATTTTTTGCACTCGTTAATTTCACTTTCACTTTGTAGCTTGTGTGCTGCTGCTGTCTTCCTCCTACTCGGACGCATCGGCGGATTAGATGTGGAAGAGAGATAGATGCGTCACAAACCGAACGCTTAGGCCGACCGTTGCCTCTCTATCGCTTGTTCCGCGCTCTCGCTAGCACACTCGGCTCAGGCGGAACGTGACAATGAGTCATGCTTTTTCTTGTGTGCAGCCGGCGTTCATTGATTTATTAGACGTTATCACGTCAAAAATAAAAAAATTGAAGTAAGACTGATAGCAGTTTATGCCGAAACAATAGGAATCAAATTTGACTTAAATTCTAATTGATTTTACCTCTTCGCAATTTTGAAAGAGCATTTTGTGTTCTTGTGGT
>JAGVSP010003011.1:0-25666 GCA_022494985.1 Micrasema minimum | reverse complement strand
ATCTGATTAACAAATAAAGAGAAAGTTTCCTTTTACAATGTGCATTGGCATTTTAAAATCTTGAAAAAAAACCGATCCTCCGGGTTTTTGAACCGAGTCCTTCGAAAACGTCCTTCTCTACAAAGTGAGTGCTTCTAACATAAAATTTCATATAATTAATTACTTAACTTTCTCTCGGTGTAAGCAGATTAATTGCGAGGTAAAATTTCTAAGTTACTAGTTTCCTGGTACAGGAAAATCTCCTTTGACAGCTAAAGGGCAAAAACTAACACAACTATAAACCTCAGGTCTGGACACAGCCACCGCCTCCTAGTACCCATAATAGCATTACGACAAAGCGAAAAATATGGCTCGCAAAGGCGGATAATTACCTGACCAGACATTTCTGTCGCTGAGTAATAAAAAGTACCCTTTGATAAATCGGCTAAATATAGATATTATGTAATGTAAAAAAACAGCCAAATTATTTTAAAATATAAAAAATATAAAATTTATTAAACTTAATTCAATTTTATTATTATTTTGTTACTGGATAATACAATATTACTTTTAAAAGGCATTTCCATAGAATTAATAATAACATGATGTTATGAATGACATGACTATTGATATAAATTTATAAAAAAACGAGTAATGATTACAAAATCTCATTAAAGAACGAAGGTATTTTCCAAGATGTATTATAACGCCCTGATCTTATCTGATGAGTTTCATCTTTCTGTTATTAATTGAAAATTTTCTTAAATAAATCAACTTAGTCTTCAAGAGAAACAACCTTTTTTAAAAAAATATATTAATGATCTTATGCTCCACATGATATGGTATGATGATGATGATAAAGGACATTTTGGTGTACGAAAATGTAGGCAGTTTAAATGTGTTACATTTTAAATCCATGGCACTAAGAACAAAATTTAAATTACTTTCTAAAATAGAATTTTCTTTGAAAAACAACTAAATCTGCTACGGTTCGTCACTTCAGGTAGCTTCAAATTAAAATATCCCAAAAGAAGCATGTTTTAATCCGCAAATTACGGTCTCTCTCAGGTGGAACGTATTTTGAGGGAATCCTGAAATTCTTGGCGGCAACCTCTTTTTGGAACCCTTATTTTTACTAACGGAGTTTGCCTTTTTTCGGTCTGTTTACGGCTCGGCCATATTAGTAAACATTTCACGCTAACGTTGGTCGTAATTATTCCTGGACGGTTCCTATGAAGCCTGATTGCGTGGTTGGTGTGGATTTTAAACGATGACGTAAATGAGGGCGTTTGTTTTAATTACACTTGTAAAGATATCCTCCAAACCCTTTTTACTTCATGCGCATCCATCAGTGGTCATGTTATCCTAGTAATTCTAATAATTTGTACTAGGTATTTCGTTCGATGATGAGTAGGCGTAGATATTTATGGTAGTGCTTTTGCTTTATTATCTGGATAAAGAAGAGTTTTAATATTCTACTTTTTTCTGCTTCTTCAAAGTCATAATTATCACTCCATATCTACTCCCTATGTGAAGTATATGGATTCCACAAACGTACAGGTAACATAAGGACTGGTTACACAAGTAAGGAGGTAAGGAGGCAAAAAAGATAATGGCGCACACAATATTTTTTTAAACGAAAAAGTCATACGATTAAATAAAATGTATTTTATTTTATTTTATTTTATGTATTTATTTACGGAAAAATCCATTTTAAAATACATGGTTAAGCATAAAAGGATAACAAGCAGTAGAAATAAGTGACAGAACATTAAATTGGTGAAGCTAAGACAGTTAGAATAAAATGTGGACACACTCAAGACAGGATCGGGTCTACTTCAGTGAATGTTTAAAATCTTGATAGACTTACACCGAAGAAGTCCAGATCCCGTCTTGAGTTTACAATACGACACAATCGAGACAATGTATCAAGTTATTCCCTAAGATTTGATGGGGTGACAAATAGTTTTTTTTAAAAAATATTTTTATGCTATCTTTAGTTATTCGGAAAAAATAACAAATAATTTGCCTTTTTTTTCTCATAGAATTCATACAATAAGATTTTTCAAAATTCTGCATCTTCGAAGGTCTGGTCTGTGGATGTAAATGAGTTCGGAGTAGAATTTTGAAAACATATCAAATACCGTTTACACTGGCAACAATTAATTACTCTTCTATGCATTTTAAACCTTCTCTCGTCGTTCCTTTAAAATGAAATACTCCAGAGCTCGTGTGTGTTCATGTAAGTAATGAATCGTGACGTAACCGCCCGTATTATCGGACGGGCGCGGGCGGAGCATTGCAATTGTCGGACTTTTATTTATTTTCTCCGATTGAAAAATTGAACGTAGCTGGTCAAACAAACATGAACCACTGCGATTGTTCAGCAAACCGCTTGTGGGAAAATTGAAAAGAAATTTTAATTAAACGTAGAAAGTTCCTGAAGAAAATTTATGGCATTAAAACGGAAAAATTAAAAGAGAAAATACGGTGAACCCACTTAGAAAATAACACACTTATATAATTTGTATTGGCAACAAGGTATTACAAGCTTGTAGCAGGTATCGAATTGTTTTAATTCATAAAATCTAATTTTAACTGGGGTGCCATGGAATTGGCGTATAAATTCCTTTATCCGCAACCAATGGTGCATAGAGCACTGAATTTTCACGCCAAGTGCAATGTTTATTGATAACTTATAACATGAATGCAAGTTGATCGGTCCTACGCATCAGATAGTAGTAATAATATCTGAAATCAGGGCTTTAAACGTTATACATATTTACGAGGTATATATTTTTGTGTTTTTAAGACGCCGCGCGCCGTGCATCTAACTATTTTCTCTCCTTACATACTATCCCGAACACAGCCTCGTTAAATTGGGTTCAAGCAATAAAAGGGCACTTTTCTGGGTCGGAGATTAAAAATAAAGGTACTATAAACTCTCAACTCCCCGTGCCTATTAGAAAGAAAAGGGGTAACGAATTTCCCGACATTTTGCAGAAAACAGTCCTTTTTATGGGCGGATAAAATAAAAGTCAGGAAAATATTATACAGAACATCCTTAACAAGTATTACAACATATAATCGTAAACCTATTCGGAATGGGATGATAAAAATATCTCATATTTCTGCATTCTAGTCACGATTTCTACATTTGAATCTCATTTTATGTCACTGTTAACATGCATTAAGATTTATCATTCGTTTTTACGGCGATAATATTTACATCGCATAATATTATGAAGGATTCAATTTCTGATTCAATACTTTATTGAATTAATGAAAACGTAATAAAACCTTTTTGTTTATGCTTTAGCTTATCTAGATAGCTTAGATAGCTTTCTATTTTATCCAACATTATAACTTAACCCAGCCAATGACAGGTCATAAGCCCTGTAAACGCTCGAATATCCATATTTATGAATTTGAAAAAATTCTACCTCATCTCTGTAGGGATATAAAAATAAAATTATCTGCTTTCTATTTTAGTCATGTACCTATTTTATTTTGTTTTATTTGGAATACCAACAGAAAATCAATATCAAGTATAAATTGTATGGCAATACATAGTAATTTTTAATATCAGCACTAACAGAAAATGTACTTGAATATCAAAATTTAAAAAAAAAATGATATCGTTCCATCAAATATACATAAATATGCATAACTATATAATAAACCATTTACCGCAAACGGATTGGGAAGAGAATACGGAGTAGAGGTTAGGATAATTCGGGAATAAGTTCAGGTGTCGCAAGATGTGATTTTAAAGCCTTTAATTGATTTTTTTTTTAAAATTCGCATTGAAAATAGTTATTCTGTTCTATTCTTGCAATAGTAATTGATTTTATCTATCATAGCGTTCCACATTCTGGATTTACAGTTTCCCAGTGGAATTTATTAGCTGTTGTTAATAGTGTAATCCCATTATACAATTCGCTCTACAGCCATGAACTGTCAACCACCTGCCAAACTCAAGTTACTCAATGCCAAATGAACAAATTTATTAAGAATTTATTTAACACCTAAATAAATAAACATATATGCCGTGCCTAATAGTACAATATTTTTGCCAAATTATTTTTTAATCATCAAAATTGTCTCATTTGGAAATGAATTCAATAATTCAAACGCTTTTTTAAGTTTTTGATGCCGCCCTTAAACTATTTGTCTTTGCTTCCTAAAAAGGCTTCAGTTTTGCTGATAGGTCCTCATCCGAGCCAAATCTCTAATTGTTTAATGTGCACTTGAAAATGAAAAGTTGAAAATATTAGCTTAATACGTTTCGTTGGACAGATATGGCTAAGCAGTGAGGCGACAATTTTATAAATGATGAATATTATACCTTCTATTTAAATCCTGCTCACATTATATTTACCATTTTTACGGGCAGTTTGTTTTTACCGCTTATTCAGTTAAGTGGTTACAGTACTCACTTGCACCCCATGCATGATTTACGATTCACATCCCCGCCCTGCCTCATAAGAGTCGCTGTGATTATTTTTCCTTAAGAGGGAATAAAAACATTTTATGATTTTTGCCCTAAATTAAGCTGTTAAAGGCGTCAATTTTAAAAACTTAATTTTTTACCACAGTACTTTTGTAAAAATATGTTGAAAAGGTTTAAAACATGCGTTTATTCAGTAAAATTTTTACTTAGCTCTTTTGTCGTTTTTCGTTTTAACGAACAATTAATTGTAATAAACAATTAACATGTCGCATTTTATATTTGTAGTAAAACAAATCACACACAAAGGAAATGAGACATGTTCCAAACCGTTACTAGGTACTATAACGATACATTTTCTTCAAATCGAATCGGTATTGGTATAAACGTTTATCAGAACGTATAATTTTATATTTTTAGGTAGTATGTACAATGTACATTGAACGATTCAGTCTACCTTACTAAGAGATAGCCTTTAATTGGACTTTATTGGTAGAGATTAATACTGTTTATTTAAAAAAAAGTGTTTGTCTGTTGGCTGTCCGTAAAAAAATGAAAATAAAATAAAATAAAAAATAAAATTAATTCGTCTAACTTAGCTTTACAAAACTCTGAATTGTACAAATATTTACTTTGTTTCTATTGTCCCAAAATAATAATTAACATTTTCGATCAAAGGGTTTTCGATCTCAAATAAGTACAAAGGTGGTTATGGATTTTTCAATAGTTGATTATATTTTATCTCCGATCCAATATCCGCCTGCCAAAGAATCCTCAGATACCTAACGGGGACATAACGGGGAGTTAATCATGCTTTTATTGACTCTCATTATTAAGGGGGACTCTGCTAACGTTTCACAAGATCATCAAAATACGTGATCATTTAAAAGGGGAAGGCATAACAGAAGTAAGGGAGATAGGAAATTAATATTTAATCAAACGAAATAATAATTCTTCTCTTGTGATTTTAACTTATTGGTGCACGACGACCTTTTTTAAAGGTAACCTTGAATATCGTGCATACAAAACGGAATAGTATAATAATAAAAAAGTAATTATATTTCCATTTGGTTGTCCAATCCTCAGATAGCGATTGTTTACATCATGTCTTATTCTGCACACATTTATTTTAATATCATTATTCCACACGCTATAAGTTCTTAAGCTTTTTCGCCGCGAAGCGATGGTACCCTTATCGGTATTTATATGAAAATATCCTTCTAACTAGAATATACCATATTATTTGTTAGTATATTCGCACCTTAAATAATGTATTTGGAGATACAAAGCGTCATCGTAGCATTAATTAAGTGATAAAAAAACGATAAGTGTTAGTTTAAAAACAGAAAAACAATTTTGACTCATATTACATACTTATAGATACGTAGATTATAGGCATATTTAAATGCATTAACATACTGGTGACATATACAGGATTATTTTTTAGTCAGTTAACAAAAAAAAACCGTGAATTCAGTATCGTTAATAGAACTCATTTCAATAAAAAAACATGTACTTTTTTTTTACGATTTATTATTTTTATTCCTATGATTTTTATAAATTACGTACATCCTATTCTTAGCTGTTGTTCATGCGCGGCACATAAGGGTAAGTGCGACGGTGGAGTGCGCGCGGGGGGGGGGGTGCGCACGCCGCTCGCGCAGTGCAGTACCGTCCCATTAAGGGGGGGGGGGGGGGCGGCCGGATGCTCGCCTAGGGGTGACCAAGTCTTTACTATTTCTGAGGAAACATTTGGGTGCACTTTTCTTTTTTTTTATTTGAGAAAGGACATGTTTTTTATTGAAATGGGTTATATTAACGATACTGAATTCAGGTTTTTTTTTATTAACTGACTAAAAAATAACCCTGTATATAAGTATAATCTTTTTTTTTTTAAATTCGCTGTAATTTTACGAAATAGACGTTTAATAGGAGTTGAGCAATTCCATTACATTTTTTTTTAAATATGAAAAATCCACTTGAGTGTTTTATTCACAGGTAAAATGACATTTAAGTTGTTTAACCAAGTATAAGAGCACGATATTGTAAATATAAACTTTTAACGGTTATCATTCAGACACAACAAAACTAAGCATTGCTTTAAAAAAATATAAATCGACGCCTCCTACGTATAATATCGTAACCCACAAAATGCGATTTTACAGGAGGAGCAATTGAAAATATTTTCGTTCGTATGCATTGGTTGTAGATACGACAAAATACGCCCCAAAAAGCCCTTATTATTTGCCAATTTTTTTTTTTTGTTTTGGTAGAATAAAAGATATAGTTAAATACAGACGAAATCCACCAAAAACTCAAAATCGACGATTTGTGGGTTACGATGTTATACGTAGGAAGCGTCGATATATGAATATTTTATTTCATGAAATCCTCCCAAGTCAAGTTTACGTCCCGCAGCTCTGACGCAAACTGCCGACGAATTATCAACAGTGGACGACCAGGACGCCGAGAACCTGATGCCTTGTAAAATAGGCAAGCATGGTTAAGGCTCTCGAGAGGCATACGTAGTATATAGCCTAGCCAGCCGAAACGCCTTCGCCGGATGACAGTAGATACCATGGGTTGCTGTGTCCGTTGCCTCACTGACTGGACTTGGGAGGATGCACGGGAGCTGGCGGCCGGCCTGGAGGCAGTTTGTGGATTCCATATGCCCCACATAGGGAGCGGATATGGTATGATGATGATGATGACGAATGGTTAAAGACGAAAGAACAGTTAAATTTAAAAGATTATTATTAGATATTATTGATATCTTAACAGAGACAGAGAAACTCTGGAAACGAATGTGGATTATCTAGGCGTTTACAGGGCTTATGACCTGTCATTGGCTGGGTTAAGTGGCCACTTGATGTATTACAACATTTTCCATTCCGCCCATCAGCTGATAACCATACATGACAAATTTCGGAACTTCTATTAGTATGAATTATCCTGCCACGTTTCACTTTACAAATGATTTTCTCACTGGTGAAATCTGTTGAGAAGATTTTTAAGCATTTTTGGCAATTAATATTTATTGGTGTAGGTAAGGCTCATCCGAACTTAATTACTTACTAGAAAACGCCTGAAGATGTCTCTCCAATTTTTAATTTGTCTACAAGTATTTGTTCACATTAAAAATGTTGTGGAAAAAATATTCTTTACAAAAAAATACATCTTAAAAATAATAAAAGCGATGAAAGTTTTTAATTTAAATTCTCAATCCCTTATGTTTATTCAAAAATAAATTTTAGTATTTATACTGTTTGGATATATGAATGAAGGTTTTTTTAAATTACGAGTATATTGAACGAAAAACTAGGCAGATCGATCAATTTAGTTAGTTCATAATTTTTATTCGTTTCCTAATCATGTTAATATGTATAAGGCTCAGAAAAGTTGCTATTTATAAAATATTCTTATTTAATGCAAGTGTGGGTGGAATAATTCATATTACCCCCTCATATTGAAACCACTGCACTGGCCTGTTTATTGTTTATATGATTAAAAATAAATAAATTAAAATCAGTCTAATAAATATTAATAAAATCAAAGCAGAATGTATGTCAATTTTGATGTTACCGATGTTATTTGATTTCTAAAAGACTTTGAGAAATATGATCATCTACAATACTATCATTCAACGTACACGGAGTAAATATATCTGGTTTCGTGTTTTACTCAGATAGGCCTTAGGAGCGACACATGGAACTGTAAATTTCAATTTACTGTCGTTTTTTGGAAACTTCATAAAATACGCAATTTCTGTATATCTACGAGTTATGTCACAATATTTGAAAAATATCTTTGTGCATGGCGTAACTTTTATTTTTCACTCACGGAATAACGTATTGTTTTCACAATTTGAGTATCTATTTAAAACTACTTCATCAACAAACATAAACAATAAAACCCTGTTTTATTTCTCATATATACATTTAAAAAATTTAATTAAAGTTAGTAATAATAACATTATCGAATTTAGATAACCATTAAAAAATAAAACTCAAACCACTTACCATCAATCAAAAAGCGATCGATGCCACCATCAATAGAAGTCTTCTCAATTCAAAAATCGTCTCATTTTATCAAGCATGTTAATAGATAGCTTCCAAATGTCTTTACAATAAACTTTCAGTCCTTTTTAACTTTCATTGCAACATTTGGAAAGAACTTATCGTAAGTTTGAAAAGGCTCAAATGTTTCACTTTGCTTATCTACTATCTACATTCTCAAACACACCTGTAGCTTTATTTGTGTACATGGTACCTAAATATCTCGTGAAGAGTATTTCGTCCCAGGGTGTAATCTTCCATCTTGGTCTGTATGTAAATCTTGTTGTGGTCGATGTTTGTGGTACCTGAGGCGGTGGTGGTTAATGCTCCTTGTTAGGGCTTTTTGTAACGTACGTGTTGACAACTTTGAGGTTATCCACGCTTCTTCTGTCTCTATTCTCCTGTAGCTCAAGCACAGATAACTATCGACGTAGTTAAAAGCGTGCTTATTCACGTGCTAACGCTAACGATTTGAGCGATTCACGATGACATATCTTTCAATACTGCGATCGCTGAGCCGAGCATCGACGATCTGAGCCGAGCGGAGCCGAACTACGCTATATCGCGTCCGTCCGTCAAACGTCAAATCATCGCGCTTGTCGGATTTTTTATTATGCCGACTGCTTTTCTCAATATTTGGCTTGCCGAAAACCAGCTAAATTATAATAAGATTGAATGAAGATTTGTGCGAATAAGATATATCTCGGGAAATGGCTCGCGAACTAGTATGCGCTCGTTTAATAATCCCGATCGATAACTTTTAACGCGTGTTCCATCGCGAAATCGTTAAACATCCATGGGTAAGAAATCGTTATCACGTCGCTTATTACCGAGACGGTACTGATCTGTGATCGAGCAACTGGTAGCCATTAACAGGGTTTATTGCAACGCAAGATTTGTGTGGTGTCGATATCAAATATTTAAACCCTAAAACGACTAAATGGGGTATATTTAACCTTGTATATGTGGGTGAAATAAACTATTGTTTTTTTATGAACTCTTGTGGTCAATTTTACAAAAGACATTATTTGTGTAAATTTGTATTTCTTTTTCTCGCTGAAGGACAACGACATCTTTAAAAAAAATGCTTGCTGTCTTTAATCCTGGGTGGTAAAAAATTAGACACATTTTTAATAACTGCTATTGTCTGCCGTAGGTAAGGGAAAAATAAAATATACTGGATGATTATGATAAGTTTTAAAAATTTGGCATATCAGCTGCTTTTTGATAAAGTTAAAAAAATATGTTGTCTATGGTGATAACAATGTTTCTCACATTTCTTATAATTTATTTTTTTACTACTTCTACTTTCCCTTATCCGCACCCAATGTGCATAGGGTACTGCTTTGGTACACCAAGTGCAGTGGATCTTGATCATTTTATTACATGAAGGTAAGATGATCAGTCTTACGCTGCAGAACCAGTCCAAGGTATCACACATGAAATATTAAAATAAAAATCACATGTAAATAAACATTTCATGTTGAGCCCCTACGGGAATCGAACCCTCGACCTCAGGCACGGTAGCCAAATGCGCTAGCAATATCAATATTTATGTCTACGTCTACCTACTGGCTGACTAAACATTATCAATACTTATCTCAACTTCTTTCTCTTAAAAAATGTATTACGTGAAATGATATTATAAATATGTTTTATCTATTTTATTTTATTTTCAATCTGCCTACGAGTATATTTGCTTGAGTCCGCTTCATGCGTTCTTTCTATACAAATTTCCTTTATTATGTACTCTAAGAAAATATTGAATAGATTTATAATTCTTCTACTACTTTTCTACAACTACAATAATAGGAACCATTTTTATCTGCATATGTGGTTTTACAAACCTAGGTTAAATTTGATTAGAACTTACATCTGCATGATATGGCGAAATGATCAATTACGAGGATTCTTGTCCTTACTATGATCGTCATAAACTGTACATTTGACTCGCCGACTAAAATTAATCTAACTAACCATCACGCCATTTCCCCGAAGGGGTAGGCAGAGAGGATAGAACGCCACACCCACTCTGTCCTGGCATACTTCTCTTGCTTCCTCCACATTCATACATCTTCTCATGCACGCACGTCGATTATTCCGACTTCTTACATGTCCACTTTCAAGCACTTGTTTTACTTGATCATGCCATGTCTTTCTCGGCCTTCCTCGACTTCTGCATCAGGCACAGTCGCATCATATATTTTTTTAGCGTTCTTTCATCATCCATTCGCTCTACATGACCGAACCAACGTAAAAGACTTTTCTGAATTTTGTCGATAATGCTTATCTCAGCCTTGCATTCTGCTCTAATTTCAACATTAGTGCACCTATCGTACATTGTTTTACCACACATTCGCCTGAGAGATCGCATTGCGATTAATCCATCAATTCAATAATTAACCAGTCGTATCCAGGGATACTTTGTATAGGTTTACATGCATAATACATCACTCTATTTATTCGCTCTTGTAAGAGCTGATCAGTTCCAACGACTCAGGATTTTTTTTTTACTTTTCTCTAGTACGGAAAACGATATATTTTTTTGACGTCGCCTGGCAGCCGTATATGTTCGCATCTAAGGAAACTTGGTACTGCTCTATATGCAGTAAACATCACTATATTTATTTTAATTAAATACTGTAATTAAATACTGCTGTTTAGTAATTTTTCCATAAATGATTTATGTTACGTATGCCTCCCGAGAGCCTTAACCATGCTTGCCTATTACAAGGCATCGGGTTCCCGGTTTCCTGGTCGTCCACTGTTGACAATTCGTCGGCAGTTTGCGTCAAAGCTGCGGGACGTGGACTTGGCTTGGGAGAATGCACGGGAGATGGCCGCCGATCGCTTGGCCTGGAGGTAGTTTGTGGATTTCATATACTCCACATAGGGAGCGGATATGGTATGATGATGATGATGATGATTTAATAATAATATTAATAATAAAAAATAAAATTTTATTCCAAGCCTTGCTACGTTGACCTTTTTAGGAATCAAAACGGCTTAATCTAACATTATAACATAGATGAATTCACGTAAGTGTAGTCATGAAAAGTGCTTCAATATAAATACTTCGCGAATCAAAAAAACGTATAAATACTCGTACATGGACATTTCAGAAGTGCTTTATCAAGCGTAATCTCACATTAATAACGCTTTTATTTCTATGAAAAGTGCCCGTTTTGAATAGACTATTAGACCCTCGTCTGGTTCGTCTGTTCTTGTAATTCGCTGGCCTTCTTTCTTCTCGTGGTCTCATTCACTAGGAGAATCCAGTACATACAACCACCAAACTACTACCACTCCAATACACTGAGAGAAATTGACTTTCTTGGCTTGGCCTGTTAAATTATTCGGCGTCCGGGGCGTTTATCAGGATGCCGACTGATGTTACATACCGTTCTAATACTATTCAGGACCACGAATGATTCAACAGCCGACAGAGTTTGTCTAAAATTTTGAATTCTCTATTGGTATCTACGGCAATCTCTTTACAACAAGTAAACGAATAAATTATCGGTACTGAAAACGTCGTTTTATCTCAGTTCACCCCTCCACCCTTACAAGCTGTTGTAAGACTGAATTTGGTTCCTAGTTGATATACCCGCCCAGTATGATTAAACAAGAACCAACTTATTCCGGGATAATTAAGTGTAAACAAAAGCCATGAAAGGTTTATTGAGTTACAGTTTTACGTTTAATGCTGTAAACCTATTTATAAACATAATGGACCATGTATTTCTAGACCTTTCCTAAGCTCTTAATTAAGCCACTTAAAAACTAGGACTTAATAACAGTACAAAAACTTTTACCGATTTAAAAAAATGCTGCAAACAATGAATGGCGTTTGAAGTTATTTGTATTCTTCGTATTTATTTAACCATTATTTTGTTAGTTAGGATAATTTTTTTTTCTTGGATGTGTCTAATAAGATTACTCTTAATTCATAACTTACGTACTCGATAAATATGATAAATATTGTGTTTTGACATTTTGTTATTTTGCTATTGGCATGTGTGCATGAGAAGAATTATGAGTGTGAAAGTAGAAAATGTAGTGTGCTATTCTCTCTGCCTACCTCTTCAGAGAAATGGCGTGATGGTTAGTTTGTTAGTTTGTTTGGAAGTCTTGAAGATAGTGTTCAAAGGTACACTAGGTTCACAAATATCCTTACATCAGTTTGGAACGCCCAAACATGATAAAGGGTCACACTTTACCAATCATGGAATGTATTTTATTGATCAGTGATATCGATCAATAATATTGACTGGTAAACCGTTATATTGTTAATATGACATTTATTTACACTATCACTAGCATTGGATTTTAAAAAAACGCATACAAGTGGAAATGAATAAAAAATGCATAAAGTCTGCGCCCAATCTCCGCTGTGGAAGGAGATCTAACGATTAGTAGAAAGTCAATAATATTGAAAAGGGTTTATTAAAGGTGTTTTATATATATTTATGAAACAATATTGACCAGATTTTCTTTTTCAATTAACACTTTTTATCATCCCTCGTTGAATAATTTTAATTACAGGTGTTACCTATTTGACAAACATAGATATCAAATGTAAGTATTGGATACTAACGATTAACTTCTTCGTACTTGAATCTTACGGATGATTTGCAGTGCGGTTCTGCATCTCGTTTTCTACCGTACTCTATCTTCTGCAGCCTTCTTCTGCGCAACATACAGGATTAACTATGTATTTATTGACATGATAACGTCTAATAAATCGATGAACGCCGGCTGCACACACGAAAAAGCATGACTTACTGTCGTGTATTATGTGTAAATTACTTTTTATCTGTAATGATTTTGGTTACTTTTTCATTGTTTTGTTTTATATGTACATATTTGTAACTGTTATTTTTTTTAAAAATAAATTGAAAGGTGATACTGAGGAGGGTAACCTTGGAGGGGTGTTGGGGATATAAATATATCCTCCTCCCCCCTCACTAAACTGCATAGAGTAGATGAAATAGTAGAATATTTTTCCTCAATGTGCAGCTGAAAGAGAGTCCCCCAGGACTCTATAACAGCTGCGGGTAGATGGTGGGTTCGTAATTCCCCCTCAGGACTCATTGTCACGTTCCGCCTGAGCCGAGTTTGCAAGCGAGAGCGCGGAACAAGCGATAGGGAGGCACGATTGGCCTAAGCGTTCGGTTTGTGGAGCTTCTATCTCTCTTCCACTCGTTTATTGTTAATAGCACATTGTTACTTGTAATTAATTTGTATATTTGAAGTAAACAAATATTTGAATTAACAAGTGCAAAAAAATGTTAATTTATGGAAAAAATAGTAATTTTCAATTAACTCCTGCTCAATGTTTTCTTATGACGTTATCACGTAAATTATCGTCCGTAAACCGACTTTACAGACAACCAAAAGTTTTTTTTTGTATTATTATCTCAATAAATTTTATTATCTTCTATTGATCAATTATAGTGACAGTGTGCGGAGCCCTTTTGGGGGAGCTGAAATAGGAGGATTGTGATTCCACCTTTTCTCAGCATATGACAGCGGAAGTAAGGCGGATGTGCGGTGTTTGCTCCCGTTGAGTATTTCTCTGATAACTCTCTCTCCCCTGAGCAGAGGGGATGGTGCAATAATTCCGTTTCATATCTAGTTCCGTAGCAACCCCTTCATCCCCTTAACGGAAAATCAAGTACCTGTTCCTAAACAACCTATTTACCCGAATTCCTTTCATCTTCCCTTCCACACTACAAATTGGTAACAGGAATACAAACAAACAAATATATTTGTTGTGTTAAACAGTGTTAGCTTAATCTAGATATCAGATCAGTTTACAATTATGTAATGTTTTTTTTTTTTATTGTTTTCTTTATTACTACAGAAAAAAAAATTAAATGGCCTTTTAAGATACGTTTCAGAGCTTTAAGTTTTAATCCCATTACAATTTTAAAAAAAACGTAATCTTGATTCAATTCGAGTTATCTCTGCTTTTCATTTTACTTTTTAAATACTGCAGAAAATTGCGTTGGAATCAAAACTTGTGCAATCATCAATCAACGTCATCATCATCCATATCTGCTTTCTATTTGTAGTATATGGACTCCACAAACATAATTTCATTTATGATTATTGTTACTTCGCCAAATTAAAACTCCTTATAACAGGTTTGAGCAATCGACTTTGTAACACTTTACCTGGATTGTTAAATGATGCTTCTAATCCTTTAAGCCTCCAAATTACTTGTAATTATAGAAACTTAATAACAGAACTAGAACTATCGAAGTGGCTCTCCGATTTGAACCGATTAAAACTGTATTATTCGTTATATTATTGCAAATCTAAAATTAGATTATTCATAATGTTTGCTTAGGTACTTTTTGTTTATTAGTACGTACGAAATACTATTTAACGTCAATTTATTATGTTGTGTCTATTGGGAAATGACTTCCAGAAAATCTGTATATTTACCTCATTTTTGAATTGGAATCTTTCATACTTTCTGACAGATTCGTCTGAGGCTTGTCTACCACGAATGTATCTGTACGTTTTGTGCTTTAAAATGAGCTTTCAATATTAAATAGCACTTCAAGGAATTAAAGACAATGCCTCTGAATAAAGACAGAATCTTATGATTTTTTTTGTAATAATTATTAAGTATACGTGGAATAATCACGCTTGAAACAGGTGTCAGTCTTGTAGCTATTTCGTTTTACCACTTCTACATTCTTCAAGCTGTGATAAATTAGTGTTTGCTGTATTTTGTTGGTTTACATTTTCGCTGTTTTCGGTTTAAGCCTCTCCAACTTTACTATTTAGTCTTTCTCTTGAAATAATTACGTAAATCGGGCCGGAGCTTGATATAAACTAATGAATATTCATAGCGCAGCCATTTTTCTAACCGTACACTGTTTCATTATTTTAATTCTTCGTAGAGGGAATATCTATATATATTATTACTGAATAATGTTGTAAAATGTTCCAGAAAACTGGTCAAATACCCTGCTGACAATATGAAATAAGTTTAGCAGATGTCAGATTTTTTTGTAAAGCGTATTGTGCATAATTTATTTTATGCTTTAAAATTTTTGTGAATTTAGCTTATTCATTTGGAAATCATACTATAAATAATTGGAGTACCTAAATAAAACAAAAATTTTAACATATAAATTAAATAGTTTTTATAATTAAATCACCTTAATATAAACCGTAGTAACATAAAAAATCTTAAAACGAATATATTCTTTCTCTATAGATTCGTTGGCTAACAAAAATAATGTATTAAGATATTATTAGAAGACGTAATTTAAAACAATATGTGAAGAATACTCACATATTAAAGACACTCACATTATACTCATAATTAACTTACTAACTAACCATCGCGCAATTTCTCCGTTGGGGTAGGCAGAGAGGATAGAACGCCATACCACTCTGTCCTGACATACTTACTTTGCTTCCTCTATATTCATACATCTTATACGCCGATTATTCCGACTTTTCTCATGTCCACTTTCAAGTACTTGTCGCACTTGGTCATGCCATGTCTTTCTAGGCCTTCCTCGGCTTCTACATTCCGGCGCACTTGCATTTAAACTTCTTTTAGCCGTTCTTTCATCACTCATTCGCTCCACATGACCAAACCATCGTAAAAGCCCTATCTTAATTTTGTCGATAATGCTTATCTCAGCCTTGCAATCTGCTCTAATTTTGATATTTGTACACCTATCACACATAGTCTTACTCTTATTTAGTCTACTTATGCTTGGGTGCACATAAGGGATAGAAGCAGTAATCCAAATAATGTATCTTTAAAAAAACACACTATAGATGATACTTACAAACGCCCCAGCCTTATTTTATTCATTTTCAACGCCGATTTTCGTTTTTAAAACAATATAGACATACTAATATCTCTGGCGAGATATTATTACCCCTCGACCGACCTCTGGAAATAGCTATTCCGATTGTAATTGAACTGAAATGGAATTGTAAATAAATCATGGATAGGACTTCAATGTTCGTTCCATTTTACATTACCCGTTGGTCATTATTTACAAAAGTAATCTTAGTCTAGCTTTTCATGAAGTTCCATTAGATTGGTAATTTTTATTCTGTTATTTTTGCTACCATGGAAGCTCTGCTTAAAACTTAAAAATGTTATATTGTCTCATGAAGTGCTAACAAAAGCTTGGATATATTTCTTTCTATGTATTATGGTTCGTTTTTAAGTTTCTTTTTGCACACTCTTTATTGGGTGTACTAGTAGGTATGTTTTTTATTTTATTATTTATATGTTCAGTAGGTATATATTCTCTTGTAAATATTTTTTTATTTTTAAAGCATTAAAAAATATTTTTACCATTCAAATAATTCCATCAAAGAAACGGTAAGTTGGGCAAAACACCTAAAAGGTGAAACGCCATAAATTTAAAATAAAAAACGCGGAAGTTTAATAATTAAAATGCAAGAAAATGTATGTAAATTATGTTTTCCACATTATCATAAATTACTTTTTTAGAAGATTTTCAGTGTAAAAAAATAAAAACTGAACCGGATTATGGTCAAGTGAGCTCATCGCGAAATACGAATTAAAATCTTAAGGTTCGAATCCCACCCCACCAAAACTTGAATATTTCAATGTAGACCCGAAATTTAATTAATTAATGAGACGACCCGTCGGCAGTTTGCGTCTGAGTTACGGGACGTAGACCTGACTTGGGAGGATGCACGGGAACTGGCGGCCGATCGTTTGGCTTAAGGGCTTTTTTTTTAATCTACATGATCCACATAAGGAGCATATATAGAAAAGTAGTATGATGAAAATGAAGTATTAAGGTTTATCATAAGCTCGCAAAGGTTACTTAATTTTTTTTAAAGGCACCTATTAGGTACATATAAGGTTTAATCCCACATATTCTTTCATTTTTCACCCAATATAGAACTAGTAATTTCAGGCCTAAAAATAAGTAAGTATATTTAACCGGATGTCCTCTTTGGTTCAGGTTCAGGGTAACTCCGTCCCCTACATCCGACCCTCATTAGTTGTCTCTTGCAACCTGTTCCGTGTCCCCACGAGAAATAATATAACCGGTAACCTTATCACTTCCACGAAACGTGAAACACTCCCTTCATCAGGATATTTGGTAGCTCTTCATGTAATATCGGTAGGTAGTTATAACTACCTACATGAAATCATTTAATAATAAAGGCTTGATAGTGCTTCTGTTCGAATTTATTAAAATTGTCAGTGAGATAATGAAAAGACTACCGCTACTTCTACTATTATTGTTATTACCATTATGGATAGTTTATATAGCGCCGTTTTTGTGTAAATATACGTCAAGGGCGCTTCTTTCCCTTATCCTCACCGAACGGTGCATAGGGCATAGTGCATAGGCACTGCATTGGAAATGATGAATATCCACATCCATTTGTCCATCTCGTGGTGTAGCGGTAACAGCCATGCGTGAAGTTGCGGGTTCGATTCCCGACGGGGAAATATAAAATACACTTCACTAAATTACATATATTAATTCTCATTATACTACGTTAGGTGTCCCTTATATGACCAAAAAATTTTTTTATTAGATTTTGAAAAAGCACACCCTCTATCTTTTTTGCAATTACTATGGCCTATTCAGATGCGAAATTTCATGTGTGTACAATGATTTTAACACGAACCGACGAGGCCTCAAAGTTTTGCAAAATAAGAGAAATTCACTTCATGTTGTATGAACAAAATATGAACATGTTCCGATGCAAGTCGGCACGGGTTTACTGTACTCAAATGAACTGAAATTTGCTGAACAAGTGTTTTTATAGCAATACAAAAGAAAGTAGGCCCTATGCATTAAATAATAATCAAGTTGAAAAATAAGGGACACCCTAGTAGGCGTCCCCTTATATAACCAAAAAAAAAATCGATTTTGAAAACACATACCCTCTATCTTTTTTACAATTACTATGGCCTATTTAGATACGAAATTTCAATTGTGTACAATGATTTTAACTCGTGCCGACGAGGCCTCAAAGTTTTTCAGTTAAAAAAAATAATAATCAGTAATAATCAAGAAAAATAAGGGACACCTAACCTACGTAGTAAAATATAAAAAAACTCCATCCCGTAGCATAGTAGTTGCGCATTTGGCACCGTGCATGGGGTTGCGGTTTCAATTCCCGTAGGGAGCCAACATGAAATATTTATTTACACCTGATTTTCGTATTAATATTTCATGTGTGATAACTTGGACTGGTGTGATACCTTCATGTAATAAAATGATCAAAATACAATGCACTTGGTGTATCGATGCAGTGCCCTATGCAACATAGGGTGCGGATAAGGGAAAATAATAGAAGTAGTAGTGTTCAATAGTTTGTTACATACATAGTGTTCCAATTCCAATATCTACTTTAATCTAAGCCGGATTTACTTCCCAAATCCGACAAATGTTAACTGGTCGCCAGTCGTCACACATTCGAGTACTATTATAGAGATACTATGTATTTGTATATTCGACTCTATATACGTTATACGTGTACAAATAGCCTGGCTTGGCGGCAAATTATTTGAAAACTGTAATCTGATGGTCGTGGAACAGCAATTCAAGCTGGCACCGGAAATCCATTTTACGTCATTGATTGCATTTTTTTAAATCCGTATGTCCTGGTACATAGATTCGTATCCTTTGGAAACTAAAAAATTCAGAATACCCATGCGAGTGCAAATGACTAACGCAAAAAATGTAAATTCTGAGATTCATCAAAAATACATAATTCTACGATATTATGTATATTTTTAGGTTTTTAGGTTAGTGCGGCTACGGAAAATACTACTTAAATTTTAATGCAATTCATTAAAAATTAAAAATTCCAGGTTTATTTTTTGTTTTAAGAGTTATATTTATGGATTAGTCTATTTCCTTGAACTCACTCCATCTAGCAATATTTGTGTGATACTTTTACTAAAATTCAGTTTCATTACTTTTTCTACTTTCTTCCTTTGCGAACTTTCCTATACAAAGTGTAAATGCCTCTAGAGTGGATTTTAGAATTTAGACATGCGTTAATTGATGTATCATTTCTTCAATCGCCTATTTTAGCATAATGATTTCAAAATTATACACCATGTCTGTTAATTAAAAAACAGATAAAACTCGTAGCATAAAAAAAATATCAACAGATTGAAAATGGAATATTCGCATTAATATTTAAAATTCGCAGCAACCTCCAATAACTGGAGTCGTGAAGATGCGGCGGTGGATCTGGCTTGGGCATGTACTCCGAATGACTCGGGAGAGCCTGAACCCGAGCTGCCACTTCTTTACGCCTGCAGGATCCCGCCGCGCCGTCCTTGTAGACCTTGTACCATCTTACGGATATCCTCGGCGTGATGGATGCGGGCCTGACGTGGGAGGAGGCGAGAGAGCTGGCTGGCGATAGGGTCTCCTGGAGGGATCTAGTGATATCCACATGCTCCACATAGGAGCGAACGTGGTGAAAAAAGAAGAACTAGAAAAAATTAATCACAAATTCGTTTTCATTTTCTATATCATATTTTAGTGAACCTTTTGAAGTATCCAGCTTTTTATAACATATTCTGTAAATAAAGTAATATTTTCATAGAATACGAGTTTCGGTACAGTTTGTTGAGAATTTGCAATATCCAATATGGCGATTGCGGAGAATTTGTTATTGAACGTCTACCGCAGTTTGAATGCATTTTGCTTTAAATTCTGCGGGTTCAGTTCGCCAGAGATTAATGAAATACCGGAAACCGGAACTGCACAGTTATGATAAGCGACATTTTCAAAGCATTCCACACGGTAGCATTTTGTTATAAGCCCTCTTTAGTCCATTTAAATTCCTCTCTGATTCTATTGTAAGAAAGCAGTATGGCTCACTCAAATTATTCCCTGTAATTCCTTATTCTCACGTATTTATTTTAATTAATTTGTTTTTTCTTGTTTCAGGTAAGGAAAATTTCATATGAAAACACTCGCGTTTGGCAAATCCAGGTATCACTATTTTAATCAAAAGTAATTTAATATTTTTTTTATTTAACATATCATGTAAAATAAGAAAAAAAAATCACTATTACAGTGTGAATTCATCAAATTTTTTGGTGCAAATGATTTAAAAAAAATGTTATTGTATACCACTATAGAGCCTACATTCAGTTAAATTGATCTCAATATTGTAACAAATGAAAAGTGTAACTTTAACTTTATGATTACAAATATCCATAAAAATCTGAATGTTTCCAACAGCTCCTTTAAGTTGGTTTATGAACTTCAAGCAAATTTCACTGGAATATTTGCTACCAACACTGAAGAGGGTAGGAACAGAAGAGCTACGAAGAAGGAACAATAGATATGAGAAAATAGGGGAAATGAAGGGATGTGATATAAATCAAAACCACCAAACAACGCGCTCTTATACAGTGAATTCTCAATTCCTTATGTTCCAGTCGCAAAACGTTTACCAGTACTGATTATAATGACGGTGAAGTTGTTTTGCGCTAAAAATATATATGGGTACTGAATAATCTAAAAATACATACTGAATAACGTAATAATACATACTAAAACCTGAATAACCTTTGATACTTATTTTTGTATTCAAGGATAAGTATCTTAAAAACCGAGTTCGAAATAAACAAACTTTTATGGATGAATATTACCTATTTTTAATAACGGGGAACGGTTAAAAAATCGTCAGTCTGAAGATTTCCAAAACGGCTTCCAAAAGACACTCAGTGTTGCAACTTAAAATGTTTTTAAAAAAAAATACGTTTGTTATAATTTATTGTTTTTTATTAAAATTAATAGACAGATTTCGAATATAAAACTCCTTTTTAAGATCGACATACCAGTCTACACATCAAAATTAGAGTAAGAAAATATAATTTGTTACAAAGTTATCAGTAATTTTGAAAAATTGGTATACAAATATGCCTAATTTTAGAGGATTAAGTCACTTACCAATATGATATTACTTGTCTTATTAGTATTGTTTCTAATGGCGTTTGTTTAAAAATATTAATTAGTTTTAATACTAGTATAAACGAAGTTCCCATTTTCACCATTAATTTGAACGAAGTCAAACTTTTATGAAACCCGCTCAAAATGGTTGCAATTAATCACAAGTTTATTCTGCGAGTAAATCCTCGACATGCACTTAAATTTCTGTACTTTATCTTGTTATAATCCATAAAATCCATCTTCGATAATAATGGCCATTAAAAATTTATTTAAAAAATATTTTATATTTATGGGTATAAAATACGACCTGAATTTTGTGGGTGGGGCTGTAACATTGTTACTGACCAGCCAATAAAATCTAATATCATTCATAAATAGCCTTTAGTACAATAATAGCCAAAACCAGCATTTATATTCAACAAAACATAAATCTTCTATTGGACACCACTCCCGAAACCCCTGTCATAAATATAATTTATCGAAAATATTTTAAGGTCCGCTTTGTAAATCCTTAACCCTTGTCAGCATACAGTAGCGTTTATTTTTTGTTACCAAGATTGCAAGAAATGTTCTTCTTGTATCTGTTTAAATAATAAAAAAATGTTTTTGTTTTAGGAGAGAAAGATGTCGTGTATGAGGGAAAGATACATTTTTTTAATCAATTCTTCTGTAGCTTTTTAGCAATATATTTAATTGAAATATGGTGCTAAATACGCCAGTTAATAATTAACAAAACAGTTGTGTTTGCAAAACGCAAGCAAAACGAATAATTGAATGTGCTTGTAAACAGTATGGGTTACTGATAATCATAAATTTCTCGAATTTAAATGCAGAATTTGTGCTTTTTGGTAATAAAACAATTATTTATCTATGCAGTTTGTATTGAGATTACAAATTAATTGTTGCACATAAAAAATACGAGCCATATTAGTATATGAGTGAGCTAGACGATAAGAATTGTTGTTTTAATAAGATTAAATAGAAACAAAAACATGTTTTTTTTACAATTAAAATTAAGTGTCTGTTTTTAAATTAAAAACCGTATAATATTTTATATTTGATGAGCATGTGGCTAACGAATTATGGCTAGTATTAATAACTATCTTTCTAATCCTTACCTACATGTTAATATGAAAATCTTACGCTCCTAACACGCTTTTAAAAGTTACGAAGTCACCTTACGTTATTTGTACCGTACCGCAAAAAGCTATTTTCAGAAATAATAGTCCTATATATTTTTATTTCAGTAATGTAAAGCAGGGTAATCATTTTAAATCACGACTATGCGGTGAAGTGATAAATAAAAGCAAGACATACTCGTATGCTTTGCTACCTATCTTCGCCGTCTCCATTGATAAACTAAAGGGAGTCTAAGAAGCGAGGCGGTCTGAAAAACGTCTATCTGACAACTTAGACATTATTAGTATTGAAACTCAACTTGTACACATCCCTAAATAATTATCGGTTAGTAATTCATATTTTTTTCTGCCTTGTGGTTGCGAGTGCCATGCATGAGGTCGCGAGTTCGATTCCCGAGGGGGGTCAAAATGAATGTTTATTTGAATGTTTTTTGATGAAATAACGGCTAAAAAATGTATGTTGCGACTGTGCCTGGATGTAGAAATCGAGGAAGGCCGAGAAAGACATGGCATGATTAAGTAAAACAAGTGCTTGAAAGTGGGCATGTAAGAAGTCGGAATAATCGACGTGCGTGCATGAGAAGATGTATGAATGTGGAGGAAGCAAGAGAAGTGTGCCAGGACAGAGTGGTGTGGCGTTCTATCCTCTCCGCCTATCCTTCGGGGAAACGGCGTGATGGTTAGTTAGTTAGTTAGTTTAATGTTTTTTTTCACATGAAAATATTTCATATGTGATAACTAGGAAGCGCTGAAGCGTTAGACTGTTCATCATGTAACAAATGTTCAAGATTCGCTACACTTGTGTATCAGTGCAGTGCCCTATGCACCATTGGGTGCACATAAAAGAGAGTAGCAGTAATAATAGTAGAATTCATATCTTTGACTGTCATTCAGACTTTAATAAGAATATATTATATTGGTTAAAAGATTTTATGTTGGGCACAAATAATGTGTTACGGTTTTAATAATAACCTATGATTTATTTATCAATTAAGTAGGTAATGTTCGACTAAAGCCCGCTATATATGGGACAGTTTACTACACAGTTTCCTGTGCAGTCTGAAAACTGTCCCGTATAAAGCTAAAACTGGATGAAAAACTGTGTGCTAGTGTCAGATTCTCACTGTGCGCTAATTCCACACATTTTTTCACACAGTAATACGTACTATAATTTTCAATAGTATCGGTAATATTACAAATAAACTTTGGTAAACTTTTATGATAGCGAATATGAATATAATGTAATAAATAATATGAACTGAAATCCTAGATCGAAATTCAAAATATCGAATAACGACTATTTGACAGATGAGGAATGTTGCCAAATTGTTAAATCGGTAGAAGTTCCTAAAGTTATTTATAATATGTTGAATTTATCTGCGCTTATAATTGCATAAAATAATTGCTTTAAAATTAAATGACTCCAAAATCGGTAAATCGGTTGTACAGTTTCAGTACATTCGATAAATCTCCACAAAATCGATAGATCTGCAAAAAATCGATAAGATAGGCGACGATAGAGATTATTAGTATGGCAACATTTATGGCAGTCCGACTGTGTCTACTGTTTGTTTAGATGGTCCGACTGTCGCGTTCTGCGCATGCCCTACAGACAGTAAACTGTGCCGTGTAAAGGTAAAATTTACACCGCGCAGTTTTAATTGGTCAGAAAACGGTACAAGAAACTGTGTAGTTTTCTGAACAAGAAACTGCACAGTAAACTGTCCCGTATAAAGTGGGCTTTAGGAATTGTCATTATTATTATTGTACAAAATTTTATTTTTCATCTCTACTCAGGCTGTAATGTAGAACGGCAACCGTACCAAATATTGTAACTAATTTAATGTTAGTATTTCATCTTATCTTCCGCTATACAGATATAATAATAATACGAAACCACCCTGTCGTATGGCTCGAGTGAAACAAGATTTTCGCTTTACCAATATCTACAATGGCTTCTATATCTATATTATTTTGTTGATTCATTTCGTAACACTTCATAATGAATTATAATTCAATAAAACGATGTTATATGTTACTATTGGTTTAGTCTATAGAAATAGAATGTATCTACACTACCTGGTTTTGTTTTTTACCAGTTGATGGGAGAACTTACAATATAACATAATAAACAATTAAACATCTAATAAACAATAAAATAAACAGTTAAACATCTCATCTCTGTTGAGATGTCAAATTGTAATTATTAGTCCGTAATGGGTGAAATCCAGTTTATGTCTACAAGTACACACTCAAAATGTTGTTAAAAAAAATTAGCTGGTAAAAGTTATAAGCATAACAAATTGAAGAGTCATCTTCAGGCGTTTCCCTAGTAGGTGATGTAATTCGGTAAGAATTCTCACTTGCAATCATAAAGGTTTCTGCTAAAATGCTTTAGCAATTTTCTCAATGGATCACAGAGAGTGTTCACATGTGAAGCGTCGCGCCATTTCACTGTATATATACAAGATCTGATAATTGGCAGGTACGGATATCAAATACTAGGTGAAATGGGGAATGTTGTAATACATCAAGTGGCCACTTAACCCAGCCAATGACAGGTCATAAGCTCTGTAAAACGCCTAGATATCCATATTCCCTTCCAAACTTCTCATCTCTTTTGAGATGTCAAATTGTAACAATTAAACCAATAATGATTAAATTTATATCTAGTTTTCTCGAATGCTTTTATGATATCTTGGACTGGCGCTGAACCGTAAGACTGGCCATCTTGCCTTCACATAATATACAATCTAGTGCTGCACATCCGTACCTTATGAACCTTTAGATTTGAAATAGGAAATAAGGTAAAGTTTTAAGTAGTTAGTATCTGTGGGTGACAGTTTCAACGCTCATAATTTCTTCCACACACGGTGGCGTTTTAACTGGCAAAAAATGCAAACATTAGCTTTTAAACTCGAGTATTTTTCAGTAATGTCGCCCTTAATTTTTATAAACGAGTGTTATGTTTTTTTTTTTTTTTTGCGTTTGCTATGTAATCTCGTTTTAATTCCCATTTCAAAAAGAAATTAATTTATGCGCTTTGTTTGGTTTACTTTTTTGTCGCACATGATTTTT